>QRFB01012343.1:0-26672 GCA_008931105.1 Oenanthe javanica | reverse complement strand
TTGACTATTCTAGTAGCCTTTACTCCCAAGCTATATAATAATTACAAGATATTATCGATGTTGGATGCGCAGTTCTTTAAATTCATAAAAGCTTATTCGATATATATGTTTGTTTTTTGTGTTATATTTTTATTAGCTTAAGAATATATATATACATGTCTATGTGTTTTATTTCAATCTTTGCGCAATTCAACTTCAACTTCTATTTATTTTCTTACTTTCTTAAAATTTAGACACACAACATTAAACAAAGAAATCAATTATTTAAGTTTAATCGTGTTATTCAAATTTTTATTTAATGATCATTGAAAATGTTCATCTGTAGTTTTGTCCACAGTTGTGAAGGGTGACATAAAATTACGGAAAATATGTATTATGTATTTATGTTATTTCTTGTAATTGTCAGGATATGAACCCTTGACCTAAATAGAGCTTAAAAAACCCTTGACAATTGGTAGTACTTCGGATAACGTTAGAAGCACATTATAAAAAAAACAATTAATTAAGTTTAATTGTGTTGTTCAAATTATTATTTAATGATCATTGAAAATGTTCATGTGTACACAATTGTAAAGGGTGACTTAAAATTATGGAAAATATGTATTATGTATTTATGTTATTTCTTGTAATTGTTTGGATATGAACCCTTGGCCTTAATAGAATATAAAAAAAACCTTGACATTTGGTAGTACTCCTCTTACGGTTATTATATACGGGGTATAATATAATTTTATAGTGATCCTTTGGCCTTTTGGATTGAGCACAATACTAAATATATATTTACTCAAATGCCTGCATTTTAAGCAAGGCATGTGGATGGCTATTTGTCATGTGAAGCTCTTTTGTAAGTAGGAATTTTACCCTGGTTAGAAGTCAAGTGCAGGCTTGTCGATCACTTTGTCTTATAGTTAGCTTTACATAGGTTCACCTTCCGATCAAAGTTCAAACCTCTTCCAGCTATTTTTCTGTGGCATATATCTGTAACTTCAGGTCAACAAAATGACTTTATTAAATATTTTATTGAAACGTTAAGAGTTCTCAGCATTAAATGTTCTTAAGAAACGAATTTGAATATGATTGATAATTTGGAACAAATGTGCAGGTGCGTATAAATATAGGGAAAAATTGATGTAAAGAATTTTTCAGTGGAGATAATTTTGGAACATATGTGCAACTGTTTACAAGCTTGAACATATGCAATAGTATTTTTACTGATCATTTTGGTTTAATTCTGTGCTAGAACAGGATGCGTCCATGTGAAAATCATTTTTGTTTATATAGAGAATTTTCCTCTCGCTCACCTCTCCTTTCATTCTTTTATCTTTAGGTGGCAGAGAGGGCTTTATTCTTATGGAACAATGATCACATTGAAAATCTTATAAAACAAAATCGAAAGGTTATTTTGCCAATTATATTTCCTGCACTAGAGAGAAATTCTAAGAATCACTGGAGTCAGGCAGTGCAGAGCTTAACACTCAATGTGCGCAAAATATTCTTGGATGCTGATCCCGAGCTAGTTGAGGAGTGCTTGATTAAATTTCAGAAGGAAGAAGCACAAGAACAAGAAACCAAAATGAAACATGAATTAATATGGAAGCGCTTAGAAGATATGGCTGCCATAAAATCTTCAAGTAATGAGGCAGTGCTTGTCTCTAAAACCTAGTGTCTCATCAGGCTAGAGATGAAGGATCGTTATTACTTCTATGTGGTCAGTGAAAGAAGAATGTGTAATTTTTCAAGGCATTATATTTCTCACCTTTTGTAAAACTTGTAATTTTCCAGGTCTTGAAGGAAATCATGTCCATCGCGTAACCTAGCAACGTGAGTGCGGTATATGTGTTATCGAATGAACATGATAGATGGAGTATCATGGGCACCATTACATGGATATATGAGTGGAACTGGTTAGCAAGTTATACTCCTCCGTTAGTGTTTGGAATGGTGGCATACTGGCACTGAAAGTTTTATTTTGTGGAACCTGTAGATACTATAAATAATATATATATATATATATATATATATAAATTTATATACTTTGTTTCCATGCAATATACTTTCATGTACATTCTGAAAGTTGTGTGCACAAGCGTATATCTGTGATGGAATATACATTCCTGGTATTAGACTCGCGTTTTAAATATTTCTGTACTGTGTTTTTTTTGTGCGTTTGTTAGATTTCATTATAACCATGTTGCTGTTTGTCTCTTTGTTAGATCTCTCATAGTTTTATCAAATGAATTCATTTGAAACTTCAACAAGTCTTACCAAGTTTCCAAAAGTAACCATAATTAGAACAGAACAGCACAGACTGTCTAGCAGGTGAGGAGTTCTATATAATATATATGAAAGCAACAGCAGATCAGCATCTCTCTGTTTAGTTATTGTTTTACACAAGTGTTGAAATATGTTGATTCGAAAAATATTATAAGCTCCTTTACGTGTTAATACATTTGTAGGTTATTAACTTTATTTCAGAATGTCATACATTCTTACAACATGCAAGCATAGCCTAATGCTATCAAGTATAAGTACCCAAGGTGTCATGCAGTATTTGTTAATTATATGCTTAACCCAAACATTGTATATCTCCTAGAGATATCAAGTATTAACCAATTAAGGGACTACCTTTTTTTATTTTGCGTAGAAATTTGGTACTACGATTTTATTGGGATAAATATAGTTCTGAAGGCATTAGCTACATGTCCTGTAGATGTAACTGTGATCAGGGCATATTGCCTGGTAAGCAACTGATACTTAATTGGTTTGCTAGGCAGAACCTAAATTTGCTACTTGCCGGATCCTCCGACAGTAATTGTTAGATGTGGCATAGGCATTGGGGAATGTGTAGCGGGGTTGAATGCTTTAAAGTTAGGTTTTAGATGTTACGTATAAAATAATGGTATGAAGAGTCTTGCATACTTCATGTCCTTTAATCAGCTTGTATAATGAGCTTGCTTGGGATAGTAGCGAACAGAATGTTTGCTGCTGGTTAAGCAAGGGTTCTATCAGGGTTTCTGGTGATGCTTCAAAGAAATGAATCGATAGTCAGTAAAGAAGTTTCGGGGTCTCAAGGGAGTACCAGACCCCGAAATTAATCGATAGGCATATTTTCTTGATAAAACACCCTGCGTGAGTAAGAAGAAAGAACACTGGAACTCTGGAACGCTTTCATATTATGAGTTCATGAACTCAACTGCTTTGTCAAATTGGCAACCAAGTAAAGATAAGACAGACAGCTGACATGTGCACAAGATAAAATGTTTTTCTAGTCTAAATCTTTGTGATGATCAGCGACGATATCTACCTCATTGTCTAACGTGCGGAAATGATAAAATGAACAGTAGTGAATGATGCTTTAGTTCGTGTTGCCTCTTCTACCACCTTTACTTTCCGGGTTCTTTTTCTTTGTAGGTAATAATTACTCGTTATCTTTTCTATTAGGATATTTTAAATTATTGATATTGATATTGATGAAAGGCTGTTATTGCATTGTAACCTGTATAATTTGCCCAAGTGCTTGAAACTTAAATAATATTTGGAGTCCGCACATCGATCAACTTGATGGTTGATGTTAAGTTCTACTGTAGTCTTTTTTGTTATGGCAATAATGATTTATAACAGGGGTCCTGAACCTCGCCCGCATATTAACACGCTGATATTTACGCACATATGTCTTCACTGAATGTCGAACTATCAGCCTATTTTTACCGAGAGATGTTTGATATTCATTACATTGCATTATTTGTGTAACAATGAATTTACAGAGTTATTTCCTTCATAGTTGACAGGCTAAGCTATAAGCATGGCTGATTGTTTTGTCAACAAAATGATTGGACCAAGGCACCATGTTCTGCTCCCCAACTTCCTAGCCAACTTGAGCACAGTGGTGTGGGGTAAATCATTATCGTGCTATTATGTATCCACTGAAAGCTAAGTAGTTCTAATCTTTCCTCTGTATTATTGGTTCAGGACCATTTTTCCCATATTTGCGTGCCAGTCACTTTGATATCGAACTGACCTTGTGTTCCGATTAAAGGTGTTTCGTCGTGTTTGGTCTGTTATATTATTGGATGAAGCCTGGTTTGTCTATTTAGCCGCTTTATCATGTTCTATCTGAGCTAATCTTGTCTCTAATAAATTTCCTGATTTGTGTTTGTCTCTTGGAAGAATTAGGTCCTCGCAACTACAAATGTAAATGAAGAAATAGTTATGGCTATAATCGAGCCAAGTGAAGCCGACATTTGTACTGCTCATTTTCAATTTGGTACAAAAGAAGTTATAACTAATCTGTTGTTTTCAGGAAACTCTAAGGTGGTTATGATAGGGTGTAATATGAACATCATACTTATGTTAACACACCCCTAACTTGAATGTCAATGAAGAGTTCTTCCATTTCCAAGTCGAAACCTCTTTCCGATACCATGTTAAATTAATGACAATTTGAAACTTGAGTGCGTTACGGTAATGATTTCAATTATTCCTTACATGTTAATATAATCGAAGCTATGTGAGAGCTCGTATCCTGAATATTCTCACAATTTATGTTGATAGCCTTCTTCCTTCTTACTGCTTCATAGAGCCTGTTTGACTAAACTTAAAATTGTGACATATGACTTAAAGTGAATTAAGGTGATAAACTGACAGTTTAAAATGCATGTTTGGATAATTGTGTATTATGAGTGACTTATTAGTTTTTAAAAATATAATAATAAAAATAAAAGTGACTTATGAGTAATTTATGACATAAACTTTTATCAAAATAAGAAGAAAAAAAGTCACTGAAAAAAGTACCTAATACTTACTTCTATTTCTGACTTTTCAGTTTCTGTCTTATTATACAGACAGACATTTTTCAGCTTAAAGTGAGAAACAGTTTTAAGCTCCGGTGAGGTTGTTCCCCGTGTTTGTCATGGTAATCCGCTTTCAGCAGTTAACTCACAAGCTTTCCAAACTTTAACGTGTTAGGAGTAAACTTAATAGGATCACATACTATATTCATCAGCTCGTTGACGTATATTTAGAAATAGTCGGCAGGAACTCTTGGATTCTGCAGTTGTGTTGATTATGCTTTGTCTCGCCTCGTCTTAATTTGCCAAACTATAGAGACTAGTAGTATAAACGGGATATTTTATAAGATAAAAGGATATGGGTATCCCACATTGGAGCCTGTCATATCCATCTTTCTTGCTGTCCATGTGGAGGAAATTCAACAAAATATTCAATTATTCATAAAGTGTGAAAAGGCCTGTTGGTGAAGATGTACAATTAGTAGTAGCAGTGTTTTACAAATCTTTGCTTAAACCGATTGCGTTTTCTCAAGAGTTGTTTGCATGAGCATTTTCTTGGCAAATACAATTAACTGTTCACTTGTTAGTTTAAACATCTGCCATGTTCGAGTTTGAATCTCGATGGTTTCAAAATTTTGCTATCTCGATAGAAGTTTGATATGCTTGAGTTTAAGTTAAATCAATTCTATTAAATATTGACAAAAGATTGAATATGATCGGTTTAACATAATTTTTATTCGATTAAATATATAAATATTTATATAATAATTTATTTATGACATATAGATAAAAAAAAGATATAAAATCTCGATTATACCAGCAAGTCTCACAAATTGAATAATTTAAATTTTAACTCGATTATATATTTAAATAATTTAAACATAATTCCAATATTTTACGAATTAATCTTAAATAGCTAACGAATCGTTTGGTTCATTGAGACCCCTGTTCTGAAATATGTTTTATCGGAACATGTCGAGAAAAAAAATCTCATAAAAGTTGTTGACCTAAGAAATGGTGGACGCAAGTTGTACGTACTACATAACATGCAAACCAAAAGTTGAACTAATTTTAAGAATGGCATGCACATTACTAAAAGCAGGCTGCTGAGATCTCTTTTTACAATGGATCTCTTTGTCCAATACTTCGAAAAAAGTTAAAAGCTATCACCTCTTCTCACATGGCCATGTCCACTTCTTTGTACCATACTAATAGGATAAGTTTGGGTCCATTTACGACTTCCTAAACGACCAAATTCAACTAGTAGATACAACATTTTGTACACTCTAATAACTCTTGTTTCCTTTGCTCAATAAATTATTTAAAAAAAACAGATAGGTTAGAATATTATCTGACCATATCTACATATATAAGTTGTCATGCTAAGCATTTTCTTATATATATCTACATTCTTATATAGTGACATTTGCAGAGAAATTGATGACTTTTCTCAAAGAGAATAGAAATTTATAATATTATAATATATAATATATGGGTTCTTGTCATTTTTGTGAATTTCACGTCGTCTATCCATGTCTTCCTTCGCTGATTTGCAGAAAATTATATCGGATAGATGGTTTACCAAACTAACATATTTACTTGTCACGTCTATTTTTGGCGCACTAGGCAAAGGCTAGCTGAAAAAATCTTTTATAAATTCAATACTAGATAATACTAGCTGACTCCATCAAACTGATCATTATGCACTTAAACTTCATCCTTGTCATCTCTTCAGTATTCACAATTTTTATACATCTTTTATTTTTTCTTGCAACCCCATCTGATGTATCCATCATTTTCTAGCTAACACCTACAATAGTCCACTTATGTGTCACAATTTTACTTGTGTATGTTCACCACCAAACCCATACAATTTTTCTCTTATAAATTAACATGCACTTCATACTATTTTTTGAATTTGCATTGCAGCTCAAATTTCCTCTGTATTAATATATGTAGCCTTTGTTGTAGGACATGGTTAATTAGCTTTTTTTTAATTTCTTGCAGTGATTAATTATGGGATCTGCTAGTTGATCATGTTCTTGAGTATGGCCATCTGATCTTGACATCTTCTACAATAGGTAATCTTTTTTATTTTTAACTTTTGATTATCTTATTATCATTATTCTTCGTCAACTTTTCAGGGTTTTCTAAATTTCTAATGGCTCAATAATATATGTATATAACTCTAGAGATGTCATCATTTCTGCAACTAAGCAAATCTCATTCTACCCTTTTAATCTTACACCTTGGTTGTTAGTTAATTAGTTTCCACATGCTGCTTGTCTGTCATGATTTTACAATATATAGTTCTTTAGGATTTGTTGAATCTTCTATACTAGNCCTCTTATGGTTTTCGGAGAAGGAGAATATGGTGTCACTGATGTATTATATGCTGCAGCCAGGAGTAAGAATTCAGAGATTTTTAGGCTACTTCTTGACTTTGCTCTTTTGCCTAGGTTGTCAATAGGTAATGATAAAGAGACTGAACACATTGGCGAGATCCCTTCTGCATATAAAAGGGAGATGATTAATAGAGCTATACATGCTGCTGCTAGAGGAGGTAATTTGATGATACTAAAGGATCTTTTGGATTGTTGCTCTGATATATTGACTTATAGAGATAATGAGGGCTCAACTATTTTACACGCAGCTGCTGGTCGGGGTCAAGTTGAGGTGAGCCTTTCCCTTCTATGCAACTTTTTGAAATTTCTTTGTTTTCTTCGGCAACCTAGTTGTTTCCCACAACTGCTTTTGAGTTATTCTAATACTATGCGCCAAATATGCATCGACTTTACCCGTAGCAGCTTACTCTTGTTATCTTGTAAACCATATATTAAGATCTGTCACAAAATGCAACATTATGCCTCAATGCTCCTGATATAAGCATGTTATCTGTGATAATAACTCGACTTCCTACTCTAACATATTAGTGTCTAGAAACCAGCAATATTCATGTTCTGAATCAGGAAGTGTACCCTAAAAGAATATATAATTCGACCTAAAAAAGTTGGCCTTTTGGCCCTTGGGAAATATATATATCTGGCTTTTGTCATTCCCATATCTACATGCCAGAAGTTGCATCTATTCTAGGTTGTTTGAGAGGCAAACCGTGATAAAATGGGTAAAATTCCCTCTTCAATTTTGTGCAATATAATAGATACAGATCGCAACTAATCATAATAGATCCTTTTGTCGGAATAATAGGATCCTCAAATCTTGTCATCCTCTATTTTCTCTAACCTCCATCTTGTGGTTGCTAAAAAACTCTAAAATACAAAATCAGATGACAAAGTTGGTCTTCGATTATATGGTGAACATTATCTGACATTCTTAATACAGTTATATGTATCACTCTAAATATATAGTTAGCCCCATAAGGATAATTCACAAGAAAGGGGGAGGGGTGTAGCCTTAATGATGACTATACACCAGACTGGCAAGTACATATTTCTTAAGGATAACTATCCTCTTAAATTTCTCAAGTTAGCGACTTCGAATGGTTTAGAGACAAAAAGTTGAGAAACTACTTCCCTTCTATTGTGTATAGTCCATCCTCACGAATATCATTCTGAATCCAGGTAGTTAAAGATCTTATAACAACTTGTGATATCATCAACTCAGTAGACAATCAGGGAAACACAGCTTTGCATGTGGCTGCTTACAGGGGTCAATTAGCTGCAGTTGAGGCTTTAATGCATGCATCTCCACAATCCATGTACTCGAAAAATAATGCTGGAGAAACTTTCTTACATAGGGCTGTTACTGGTTTCCAAATTCCCATATTCCGCAGAGTGGACCGTCAGATTGAGCTCATGAAGAACTTGGCGTGTGGTGACAATGTTGTCATTGAGGAAATTATTAATGCAAAAAATAGTGATGGGAGAACTGCTCTCCATTTGGCCGTAATTGGGAACATTCATACTGATCTGGTGGAATTACTGATGACTGCCCCCTCAATCAATGTCAACATATGTGATAATGATGGGATGACTGCTCTTGATCTCCTTAAACAACGTCCACGCTCTGCCTCATCAGAAATCCTTACTAGACATCTGATTTCAGCAGGAGGGATCTTTAACTGTCAAGATCATTCCGCACGAAAAGTCATTGCTTCCCACATAAGGATGCGGAGTATTGAAAGCAGTCCAGGAACTTCATTTGAAATTCCTGACTCAGAAATACTCTCGCAGGTGGTCACTGACAAAGGATCAAATGCCTGTGGCAGTGCAAGGTTGAGCCCTGAGTCAGCACAGCCGAATAAACATGTTTCAATTATAGAGAAGCGTAGTCCAAAAATCAATATTAAATCTGTTTCTGGGAACGATGCATCACAACGCTGGAAACGCTTCCTCCACTGGCCAAAGATGAAAAAAAGAAAATCCAAGCCCGAGCCCCTTGAGAAAACAGTAGATGAAAATTCAGTCACCAGCTCAGAAGAAGTTCCTGTTTCACTTCGAACCAAATTTTCAAAGCCTTCATCACTTCCCAACAACAAGCGAGCGCTTTCAGTAAGGAGTAATGCCCCGAGTCCAACTGCCAAAAAGAAATTTGCATCAGGTTTGGTACACGGTGTTATGCAGGCTATGCCACACTTTAATGCCACACGTAGAACGCGTTCTTGTTCCTTCTCAAAGTCACCAGTTGCTTCGCCTTATTATTGGGATAAGCAAAAGGGTATCTATGTTGAGAATGATATGGCAGAAGCATCCTGTTCCAATTCAGCTCTTGGCGATGAAACACCAAATGTGCTTCACAAACCAGCATTTGCTCATAAAAGGCCACTGATGAATCAAATCTGTTTTCGTGGTAAACAACAGCAGCGTGAGTTCTATGACCCGTCCATACCATCTTTTACTTGATTAGATACAAACTGGAAAAGACTGCAATAAAACCATGAAGCCTCACTGATCGGTAGGTCAGCAAGACGTACGTGTATCTTAACATGCTTCCTTGGTTTAACATGTCTAGAATATGTAATTGCTACATTTAACCGTGTACCGGAAGTTTGTTTCATGCAATCCTTTTTTGCATTCTTCAATGTTCTATGTAATAAAGGAAAATTAAGGAAATATTATCATTTTTCTGTTTTTAGCACATCTTTTCATTTCTAGTATTATCCTGTGACACANAGATCTTAATAAAGGAAAATTAAGGAAATATTATCAATTTTCTGTTTTTAGCACATCTTTTCATTTCTAGTATTAATCCTGTGACACCTGTTAGTACTAGTTGTCGTTATTAAGGTTGTTATCAATGTATGGCCAGGATTGTAGTATGTTTGGAGGCCAGCTTTCTATTTTGTCTTGTACCTCCCAGTGAGGATATATTCAGTTGTGTGCACTCACTATGAGACACAGTCATTTCAATATCAATCTGTCTTTCATCTTATCTGTTGTTCTTCTTCTTTAAGCATTCTTCCTGCATTTTTTCTAGCTATGAGATCCTATAATAGATTATCATCATGGTATCAGAGCTAGTATGCAAGGAATGCAAATTTATGGCTGTCTTTCTTCACCTCTAAACTTCATCTTCTAAAACCTCACCTCTGTCTTCAATCTATTTGCTTTTCTGTGTGACCCATATATATCTCTCTTTTTCAACCTCTCTAACAATCTAATGACTGCTACTCCGTCTCGAATCTCCTATCAAGACATGGTAAACCCTATCTTCCTTCATCCTTCTGATAATGCTACATCTATCCAGATTGACAAACTACAAGGCAGTTCAGACTATCGAGCATGGCGTAGATCTATGGAAATCAATCTCTCTTCTAAAAGAAAGCTTGGTTTCATCACCGGCACAATACCGGTCCCTACTGATGATCCCACTAAAGCTGAGATGTGGGAGACATGTAACAATATGGTTATAGCATGGATAACTGGTAATGTCTCTTCAACCATCAAACAATCCATTATGTACATGTCTACTGCCAAAGAGATCTGGTCGAATCTTGAAAAACGTTTTGCCTTGACAAATGGCTCTAGAAAGTACAAGTTGTGTAAAGATCTTTATGCTTTAAAACAACACTCCATGTCTGTTACAGAGTATTATACTTGTATGAAATCTGTTTGGGAGGAGTTAGATTCCATGAATATTCTTCCCACTGTTCCTAGCCCATCTATTGAGGTTCTTAAGCTCCTTGAAGCTATTAACACCCACAAGGAGGAGTCACGACTCTTTCAATTTCTAAATGGCCTCAATGAGATATTTAACCCACAAAGAAGTCAGTTATTACTGTTAAACCCTCTTCCAACTGTAGAGACTGCTTGTGCAGCACTTGAGCAAGAAGAAGCTCAAAGAGCAGTGTTGAATATGTCCACACCTGCTTCTGATTTAATGGCCATGTATAGTCGAACTCATTCTGAGAAGCCTATACAGTGTACTGCGTGTGGTATCAAAGGCCATATGGCTGATAAATATTGGACTATCATTGGATACCCCAAATGGCACCCAAAACACAATGCAACCCCTTCCCACCATCTCCAACACTCATTTGCTCCTAAACCAAGACAACAATACAACTCAGCCAAATGGTCTAATTCTTCAAAATCCTCTTCAAACTTTTCCAAAATCGCTGCTACCGCTCAAAACTCTGTTCCTTCTACCAATGCCCCTGGACTTCTTTTTACACCACAGCAGTTAGAACAACTTGCTAAACTCATGCCACAAATGCAACTTGGTCAATCAAGAGAGAATGACACAGATGAAGAAATTGATTATCATTTTTCTGGCATGATGTCTCGTTATGGCAATCAAGATGAGAGTGTTGGTTGGATAGTTGATTCCGGTGCCTCTGATCATATGACACCAAATTTACACAACCTCATACATCCAAAACCTCAATCAACTACTTCAACTATTAACCTACCAACTGGAGCTACTACTGCAATATCTCACGTTGGAACAGTAATTCTGAAATCCGGTTTGGTTCTTAAAAATGTCTTATGTGTGCCAACCTTCAAGCATAACCTTCTATCTGTTCAAAGACTAATAAAAGATGCTAAATGTGAAGTAAAGTTCTTCCCCACATATTGCACTATTGTGGATAGCTCAACAAGAAAATTGAAAGGTGTTGGCAGAGCCAAGAATGGCATTTACTATTTGGACACGGAAGCTCCAGACCAGTCTCCTATTTGTCTTACTGCTGATATGCATCTGCAAAATGCAGGTAATCATCCCTCTCAATCTCTGCATAATAATATTACTCCATTATCTTTGTGGCATCATAGGCTTGGGCATGCACCTCTTGATAAATTGCAATGTATACCTTGCATTAAACCATACACCAAAAATCAAACACAAATATGTATTACTTGTCCAATGGCAAAATTTATCAAGTTGCCATTTCATAAAAGTACATCATATGCCTCATCAGCCTTTGAACTTGTACATATTGACATATGGGGACCATACAAGGTCCCTTACAATGGCAAGTATAGGTTCTTTTTAACAATTGTAGATGATTACACTAGGCATACTTGGATCTATANATCAACATCTGGAACACCATACGAACCCTAACCAATTCACGTTTAAAATGTACAAGTAGTAGTAATTACCAAGATTGTGGGCTAAACACATTCATCACGTGACCACGAAAAAATGAATCTTTTTAACGGCAGTCAGTGAGAGACTACTAATCAAATTCATCTTTATAAACACTAACCCAAAGATGAAATTAAACTGCCTCAGCCCACTAAGCAACATGATCTTGACAAACAGAGCACTAGCTTTACTCATCATAATTATAATAAATTTTAAAGAAGAGAACGTCCAATCAAGATACAAAAAAGACTCATCTTGCAATCTTGCACATACATATAATAAGCCAATTCCATGTAACAAGAAAAAGGGACTTGAAAAAAAAAACAATCTTTTGCAGAAAGATCAGCAATGAACACCCAAAGAGGGCAAGATCAAATGAGCATTCTCATTTTCGTAATGTATATATACGTATAACGGGGATTGAATTTTCAAGAAACGCATAGAGAAGTATGGAAAAAGTGAAGACCCAAATTAGAAATTATCTGAGAGAGATGATTGAGAGGCAAGGACAGGTGAATCTTGGAGTTGGGTTGGGTCTGCACTTGTCTTCAACAACCAATTCAGAACAATAACAAAACACCCAGAGAGGAGAGAGAGAGAGAGACTGAGAGAGAGAGAGAGAGTGAGAGAGAGTATGCAGGGGCAAATTTATAATTCAACAAGACGAATTATATAAAGAAACTCATTTAAATTGTGGATGTATTTTTCGTGAGAGATTTTTTATGTAAAAAATAAATTATTTCTAATATTTATTTTATTTTGATCGAGTTGAATTTTAAGATTTTGTATAGAGTAAAACTCAATATATAATAAGTGTAAAATTCAGGTTCAATTTATTTACTTTTTCCAAGTGTAATTCGACTTATTATATAAAACTGTTATTTTAATTAAATTGAATTTAAAATTTATGATGAGCAAAATTCAATATTAACTAAATTAAAAATAAGTGTAAAATTCAATTCTAACTCATTTATTAGTTGAAGATTGCAGTTGAATATCATGTAAGTTATGTTCGAACTCAATTTAATAAAATCAAAGTTCAATTTTATTGGCAAACAAATTAATTTGTGTGGCTTTGAATTGATTAGTAAGTTTTTGTTAGATAATCTAAGGCGATCCTGAGTTAAATTTTTAGCACAATGAAAAAGCCGAAAGAAAGGAAAATGCTTGTAAATTTAGAAGGAAACACCCGGAACATCTACCAGTCAAGCAAACTACCAAACCCCCTCGAGGTGATAACTCTTTCAAAACTAAAAATTTAACAAGCCCATTATTGTATTCGTATTGAATGCATACATAAATTAATACATATAAGAAGCGACATAGATCAGATCGATAGAGGTGATGAAAAGAATGGAAGACAACAAGGAGAAGATATTATGTCTACATGGATTCAGAACCAGTGGTAGCTTCCTTCGCAAACAACTCTCCAAATGGGATCTTCCTACCACTTGTCTTTTTTCTAACTTTCACTTGGTATGTTTTGTACACTACTAATAAATATATCTTAAATAAGAGAGTTAAGTCGAGTTGTAGTATTCAGAATTGAAGAGAACAAGAGAGTGTTAACTTACGGTTACTGATCGAATTACTGAAAAATGCAGGAATTTCCTGACGGATTTTTTCCAGCACAAGGCAAGTCGGACATAGAAGGCTTCTTCCCACCCCCTTACTTTGAATGGTTCCAACATGAAAAAGTAATTATTGCCACCTTCATTCAATCTTTCTCATCTCTGTATAATATATATAATAATTTTTATGATGCCATGAACAATTTTAGTTAACCATATCGTATAACAGGACTTCACGGTGTATACAAATTTAGAAGAATGCATCTCTAACTTGTGTGACTACATAGTCACCAATGGCCCTTTCCACGGTTTGCTCGGTTTCTCTCAGGCGTGTCTGTTAGATTTATGTATATACTCAATTATCTGTTAACAATTATATAAACTTACAGTCTGGCCTTTTTTCTCGATCATTTATAATATCAGGGAGCATGTCTGGCTGCCCTCCTCCTGGGCTATCAAGCACAGGTAATCTCGTGCTTAAATAATATATCAACTAAAATGGGAAGATGCATGTAACAAAATGTGAATCAATGCAGGGGAAAATATTGAAGGATCATCCACCCATGAAATTATTTGTGTCAATATCAGGGACAAAATTTAAAGATCCTTCCATTTGTCAAGTTGCCTACAAAGAGCCAATTAAAGTCAAATCTGTTCACTTCATTGGAGACAAGGACCGGCTCAAATTGCCTTCCCAAGAACTTGCATCTGCTTTTGAAGATCCCCTCGTTATAAATCATCCCCAAGGACATAGTGTTCCAAGACTAGGTGCACAATTCTATATTCCCAACATTTTAACGTCAATTTGTTTTTCTTTAAAAAAACAATGCGAGACCTCTTTACTCTCAAACAACAAAGGGTTGAGAGTTCGGGCATCGATGCAACTAGGTGTGTGTGAGTATCAAACTATGCACAAAGTTTAATGGATGAAACAGCATTTCATTTGAAGAATATCTAAAAACCAATGTTTAGTTTTTTCATTTGCAACTGATCTAATGTACATAAATATTGTCCGGAAAAACAGATGAGGAAGCTGCAAGGAAAATAAGCAATTGGATTGCAGACATAGGTGAAGCAGCTTTGCATGTTGGAAATGGTGTGCTAAATAGGAATAAAACAATATTGGAAGAGAAAGCGGTGAAAGCGGAGAAAGCTCCGAAAGATGAACGTGACTTGCAGGCGGAGGAAAAAAAAGTAAATGAAGTTGCCGAATAAGCTAGAGCTCTAACATGTTATGCTTCTAGACTATAAATAAAGACTAAGGATTCACTTGGTGTAACAGTATGATAATAATTTTACCTTTTGTTTTATTGCTTCCTTCAACTACAAGCTTTTGTAATCCGCCTAGTTTCACTTTCTTGATACATGTCACAGTTGTGCATGCGTCTGAGCAATATAATTGAAAGCTGAAGCCTTACTTAAATGGCATTTGCTTATGACTTATGAGTTGTGAAGTATCTATTATCTAACCAGAGACTTGCGTTAGACCTGTCAATTATTTGACTCCAGCATATTATATACAAGTGAAAAAGAAGAGAAGCATATGGAAAATCATTAATGTCTTAACGAAAAGTAAACGTAGTATATATACACATGGGTCCCGGTCCCTGACATGTGATTGTTGGAACCATCTTTCCGCGTTTCTGAATCGCAGAAAGGATTAACACGTGAAATTTTTGTGAATTTAGGGGTCACGTCATCTATCCGCGCTTCTGTTAGGTTAGCTAGGATTTTTCCCTTTCCGCCATTAAAAAACGCGGAAAGATGGTTGTTCAACCATCGCATGTCGGGACCAAAACCTATGCACATTATACATGCATTTTTCTGCATTTTCTTATCTTGTTTATTTTATTTTGTATTTATGCACTATTGAAAGATAAGGGGCAGGGAGTTGTATAAGATGTATTATAGTGTACAACTGTACATGATGTAAATGCAAACAAGGTGCTGACATATATTGTAACGATGTAGGTTGCCATTCTTATTATAACTACAGATACCACTAAAGTGCTCCGCTAAGTAACCCCATATTCTTACTTTTGGAGTTTTTTGAAGTAGACAGAGTTACAAGTTCGAACAGAGATCATATTTACAGAGATGATGTAAATTCACCCCGAGCTCAAGCAACTCTGGTGCCCCTATGGTTTGATACCTAAGTTAACTCGGGTGACAGGGAAAGTGTACATAGAATATTGATTTTCCGTTTATTACACTAACGATGCTAATTTTTCAGTTTAAACAGAGCATATGACGTTTACAATGGATACAAGGAAATCACATAAGCACCGGTTATATCGTAAATAAGTACACAACATTGAAGACAGCAAATAATTGGTTAACATATCCGAGATACAGTCTTGGTACATCCTGAACATGAACGGGCTAGCTCTAGGCCGGGTGAATAATTTAGCTTTGGACATTCTTTTCGGGGTTAGCTTAAACTGGGATTTGACTAGCCAATCAATTTAAGCTTTAAACAATATTCTGCTCAACATTTCTACCCTTCTCTAGAGTCACAATACAGTTTGAAAAGCTGAAGAGATGTCCAGACAGAATTACATATAAAAAACTGTAAATGTTCCCTGCTAACTAATCAGCATCCATCTCCTCAAGTGCAGCTTTTGCTGCAGACTTGGCTTCTTCTAAAACCTCATCAGGAACCTAGATTGCACACAATTTACAAACATACATAGTTTAGCAACTATCTATTAGAATGAACAAGTAAATATAATCAACCACCTTCTAACAGCACATTTTAAAACAATATGTCAATCACTAGCAAACCATCACATTTAAGGTCTTGGGGTATTTCAATACAAATATTGTGTTATTTTACTAAAATATATGTTTGTAGATTCGCCATTCAGAGTATCAAGCTTACTGGATTTATTGTTGAGATTTACTAAAATTGTTTAAGATTCATATATTCAATGCCATCAAAATAATTAAAAAAAATTGAAATATTCAATCATCTAATTAACTGTCTGTTAAAATCACTTATCCAATACAGTAAAAGTAACCCGGAAAGACACAGGAGTTGACGGAAACACTTGAGGAAGCAACCGCCTCCAGCCTTAAAAAACATTTGAGCAAGTTCATATATAGAGTGGTGAGTGGTTGTGTGAATCTAAACATGCCTCTATATACAGCTTTCAAAACGTTGAGCAAGTTCATATATAAAGTAGCTATCCGAACCTAAACATGCCTCTTTATTCATTATTATGCATCCAAATCAGAGACCTGTATCATTGCTTTTATGGTCTCGACAATCTAGTCATTAATTTCAAACGTGACTTCTCTGTCATTCCATGCTCTAAGATATCATTTCTTCATTAAAATGTATTGTTGCAAAAATGTTCCAATTTTGCCGGAACCTANTTCCACTTTGGCCGGAACCTAATAGCAAAATTGTTTTCAATTTCCAAAACAATATGAAGTAATTGAGAATAAACAAGCTGGTGACTGCACTGCCATAGAAACCCCACTTATGTTTTACAATAGACCACTTTGAGACTGGTTAATAAATTCTAAAAGCAAACATGGTTCTATCTCCTGTTCTTTTATTTTGTATGTATTTAGCTATGTATCTACCTATTAGACAAAAATGAATATACAGACATTACTACCAGATATTAGATGCATAACACTAATAATACTCCCTCCGTCCCATTTTACATGTCACTTTTGAAAAATTACGCATCTTAAGAAAAGTTTAGGTAGATAATTTGTTTCCTTGTCTACCCCTAATAATTGCATTAAATGTAAATGAGTTGATTGTATAATAGAGAGTGACAAGTATTTTGGGAATTNCATTAAATGTAAATGAATTGCTTGCATATAGAGAGTGGCAAGTATTTTGGGACAATTTTTTTTACAAAAGTGACATGTATTATGGGACGGAGGGAGTACAAGGAAAAAATCCAGGGCAAGGATGAAGAATCACAAAAAATGAAACCATATTACCTTCTGATGTTGGCGCTTTGACTCATCACAGACCCAACTCATTTCCAATTCAAAGGCCTTGTCCTTGGCCTCATCATGTACACCATATATTCTGCTTAGCAGAAAGAAAAATTGACAAAACTGTATTAGTATTTAAATCACAGATTCAAAAAAATACTAAAGGGACTTGTAACAATTTGTAATGTTGCAAGTTTATAACAAATTTGTAATCTTTATATAGCATTTTGAAGACAATTTGAGAGCGGTTCACTATCTAAGTTCATAGGATTAATAACTTTCTTCTTGTACGTACAAGATTTACAATGTATAGTCTTGAGAAATGTCTATTAAATTATACTCTACATATCTGAAAGATGTTGACCACGTTGCTATTTTTTCTACTGAAGAGTGAACTATAACTCTGAGACAGACAGATATAGTAATTTATATCTGATAATCACTCATCAGCATTGCAATGGCTGCGAATATGCAATAAAAAGCAAGATTTAAAAGGCTGTCATCACATTGCAATTGTATTAGAAAAACAGTGATCTCATGACAATTGATCATCAGGAAGGATTATAATTGCCATCAACACCTTAAAGTAGCACTTACATCTTGGCTACTTCTATAACCCCTTGCCGGCAAGTCATCTCAGATAGCTTCAATTTCTCAATCTCTCTGTACACATAATTTGGCTCCATAAGTGCATATCAGTTTAAATTTATCATCACAAGTAAAGGTAACAAGATTAATTACACAAGGAAACATAATATTGAACATTCTCAGTCATGATACTTGAACCATCAAGATTTACTTAAAAACTTCAACAAGATATTAGGCAAATTTAAGCTGGAATGCTACAACAGTCTGAAGCAGTTAAGTAGCTTAGGAGTTAGGACATCAGTACTAAGCAGTGACTGTATCTAGCAGTTTACCCAACCCGCAGCATTAGTAGCTTAAAGGTAAATAGTGTGCCAGAAAACTCACAAGTTGTAAAATGATAGGCTGGCACAAACTACAGCGATTGCGCCAGCCGAACATCATTGTGAAAATTTAAAAAAGTGAGCTGCGGGAGAGCCAGTGCATACAATCAATTTAAATTAAGTGAGAAATGCTCATTACAATAGTAGAGCTCGGGATATTATTTGAGATATTTCTTTTCAAAGAAATTACAGGGACACTCTAATCATTAAAGTTACTTCTCTTGCATATACACAATCTTCTTTCTTCTGAGTGAAGATATAATATGACATGACCAGCATGTACGCTGTAAAAATAAATAAAGAAGCCGACTTACGTCTTGGCAGCCTGCCTGCCCTTCCCTATAGCAGCACCATAATATCTCTGAAAAAAGTGATTTACAACAAAACAAAGATGAAACTTACAACATTGTTATGTAAATTTTATGCTCCAGCATTATTGAAAGCCAAAGTAAAACACATAAGTACCGCAAAGCATAAAAAGTACTTCCTCTGATTTGATATAAAGGTCGTGTACGGTTTCTTCAGAGATTTTTTAAAAACACATTATTTCAGCTTAACAACAATTATTACTCAAGTAAAGTCCTACATTACCCTTTAACATAACCTTCAACTACATATTTAAAGAAAAAACTAAAATTTCTAAAGCGTCCTATATTTCGAAACGGAGGTAGTATAATCTATTATAACTAATTAACTATACATAATAAGTACTAAAAGGCAAATAAAAATTTATTTAATGGTACAGATATATAAATATATGAAAAAACTCACATAGGATACGCCTGAAGGTTCTATCATATATAATTGTGGCCCATCTCTGTCATAACCTCCGAGTATTACTCCACAACCAAATGGCCTGCAGTATCATAATTTAGTGTGTACAAAAAAGCATGATAGAGAGACTAAAAAGTGGAATATGATAAGCATGTCCCTACATATCTGAACAAACCTGAGCCACCAATACAGTGTACACAAATGCACATAACTAGCAACACGTTCAGCAAGTTCTTTTACTGGAATTTGGTCACCATATAGACTGCACGGCCAATAAATCAATATCAGCAATGAAATGATAACAGTCTGCATTTAATAAGTTTTTGGCCGACTCTAATTTAGTTGTAAAGCGGAAGTCATGTACTCTTTTCCTAATTTTTTTTAATTTGCTAACAAATAAACTGCACTATACTAGTATATAGACCAGGATGTTATATATATATTTATTTTGTAAGTGGTGAATTTTAAAGTACATGGTACTAAACTAGCATTCTCAAAGCCAATCCTCAAGAAACATTTAGGAAGGAATGTGTTTTTAGTTTTTATACCAAAAAAAGACATCCACAAGGTATACATTATGACCCATTACCGGTTTGGACCTGGCAACCTTGTGGCTATTCCACAAGATCCTGGTTTCTAATCATGAGATAAATAATGCATGTTTACTTGTCATAGTTGTTAGCCTCGGATTTGGCCCGCGCAACAATCTGCCTTCCATCTGCGGCTAATCCTGCAACAGCCTATAAAAGAAAACATATCAGTAATGGTTATGTTTTAAAATTGAAGTTGAATTTGAATGCGTAATTGTGTGCCCTTGAAAGTAGAACAATATCTCTCCATATTAAGGGTTATGTTTGAATTGCAGGGCTGTGTTGTGTGCGGTACCATGCCGGAATGGCGATGAACAGAGTGGATTCTGCGATTAGATCCAGGCAGCATCATCTTCGATGCAATCAGCTTCTCAACTCCCTAAATAAATTAGAATTAGAATTAGATAAATTAAAAGAATAGATAATAAAATGAGAAACCCTAGAAAAGAGGAGGAATGACCATAACAACGCCATCTTTGCACTTGATGGCAACAACGGTGCCGCTGTTGTCGACAGCTTTGGAGGCGTACTCGATCTGAAATACACGCCCGTCCGGCGAGAATGTTGTCACCGATAAATCGTACCCTGTTCCGATACTAGCCATCCTCTCTGATTTTATTTTATTTGTTATATCGTGCGGAGTATTTCTGTTGGAACAGGCCTATCCCACGTGGAGTATCTTTTTTTTTTAAACAAAAATATCCAACTTTTTTATATCCAATTTGTAATTGAATGTAACTTTTTTATATGTATTTTTTATTAATATAAATGTTTTTATATTAAAGAGTATATTAGTGAAAATCAGTGTTAAAGGATTTTGAGTTATTTTATGTTAAAGAGTAGCTATTTATTTTCATATTTTGGTTATGAAACCATGCTATAATTTTAAATTGATTTATTATTATTATTATTATTATTTTTTGAATGTAGTTCAAACACACACACCAAATTGAATCCAAAGAGCATCATAACAAACATTACCCACTCCATGTACAAACTGATGCATGGTGATTTGTCTGTAACGTAACAGTGATATATCATCATCAACCGAATCATAAGATCACTACAAATCTACATTCAAAATAATGGGAGGAGTCAAATTGATTGTATCAGATTTTATTATGTCCTTTATGTGGGCATGGTCGAGCTTTCTCTTAAAGATTTATGTATACAAGCCATTAGGGTTAGGTTTTGAAACCAAAGATGATATCTTTAGGTGTGCTTTCTCTGCTATTAACATGTTTTTCTTTGCATGGTTGAGTTTGCTCACCAAAGGTGGGGCCTACAACCCCCTTATGGTTCTTGCACCTGCAATGTCTGCTGATTCCTCTACTTTTCTATATACGGTTGGTGCAAGAATCCCTGCCCAGGTTAGCCACATTCACTAACTATATCAATCAATGCCTGAAATGGTTGTCTCTAGTTTTTTTTTTCTTTTTTAAGTTTTTATATTTCACGAGTATCAAACCTTGATCATATTTGTGCATTAAGTTTTTGTTACCATCCGAAATATGACAGATTATATATATGGGTTACTTTAGATGTAAATTTGTTACTAGTAAATCTTAGAAGCTCAAGTAATGAATGTAGTTTTTGGCAAGCACCAAATAATATGGACTATACCTCAAATGAGCCGTCCGCCAAGAGACAACAATATTTTCTGTACCTATTTGAAATTTCGTCTTGGTTAAATGGATTCAATCTGGTCCCCTGTTTTTGTATAAAGTTACGGGTTACTTGTGAACTTTTGTTACTAGATCACAGAGATTGTTATTATGGTTATATTCCACATATGCAAATCCATAAAGTTAGTTATTTTAAAGAGGTTATCATTTCATATTATTGCAGCAGAAAATCTCCACATCTAACCAGTAATAGTACACCTGCAGAAAGTAACTGCTTTTAGTTTTATGTAAGACGTGCATTCATTTGCTTTCTCATCGAATGGCATCTTCTCTATGTCATGAGTGGATTTGCTTGAAAAATGTTTTACAATGTTTACAACAGTGATGGAATTGTTGCTGATACTTCCCTGTATACCATGCTTACCTCAATCAGGAAAATATACGATAACATTGCAAATTTTTGATAAATGCTTTATTGATGCATACACTGTAAACTTTTAAAAATGCACCAAGAAAGACTTCAATAAGATGGAAATCCTATCAAATACGAGAAATAAAGAGTACCACGGATTGCTTCGTTTTAACTGCGAAAATGAAGATTGGATATTAGTAGTTGCATTTTCAGTAGATTTCTTTTAGGCAAAAGACTTGGCAGTGTAGCTCTTTACTGTGATTGGTTAACTCAATTTTCAGATTTTCAATTCTGAGATTGTTTTTTATTAAGTATTTTTATCATTCTTAGATCGGTGGATCAATTACTGGAGTTGGTTGCATCATCAAGACATTTCCTGAATTAGGACACATATCCCCTCTGAACATTGACATCCATCAAGGAGCACTAACAGAAGGATTTTTTGCATTCATAATTGTGCTGATTTCGCTTGGCCTTGCTGCTAAAATTCCTGGAAGCTTCTTTAGAAAAACTTGGATCTCCAGCGTCTCGAAGATTGCTCTTAATATACTGGCCGCAGATCTTACTGGTGGATATATGAATCCAGCATCCGTAAGTGTTTGACTTAATGTTCCTATACCTTCTATTAAAGCTTAAATGAGAAAAATTAATACTATCTGAGGGGGGGAAATCAAGTTATGATTTGTCGCAGACATAAGTTAACTTCTAAATATTAACTTGATTTGATAATCATTTGCATTCATTAGGTTATCGGATGGGCTTATTCTAGCGGTGAACATTTATCAAAGGAGCATCTCCTTGTTTACTGGATTGCTCCGATAGGAGCAACTATACTTGCTGTACGGGTATTTAGGCTAGTTGTCCAGCCACTGTTACGTGAAAATGCAAAAGCAAACGCTAAGAAATCTGACTGAAAGGTATTTGTCCAGAAATATGTTCTAATTTTTAGGATAAGTTAAAGTAGTTTTTAATAGTTTCCCCTTCCCAAGTGTATGTTGTATCTGAAAATGCACTGCCAATTGGTTGTCAATATTTTTTTCTGTCAAATATAAAACTTGTTACAAACTTGCAATGCATTTAATTAAAAGGTGCCGCAAAAGGTTCTTGAGGAGCCAGTGAATTATACATACAATATCAACATTTCGTCCAAAAATAAAAGACGGAGCTAAGGTTTTGGCCATTTCAACTGAACAAATTCTGTCCGCATTCGAACCCCTTCGAAATGCACATGGCATCTTTCCTCATTGCTCTGTATGCACCAGCCGGGAATCGAACCCGGGTCTGTACCGTGGCAGGGTACTATTCTACCACTAGACCACTGGTGCTATTGGTAAAACATTAATTAATAACATAATTAATTATATAACACCGAGCAATCTTTTTGTTACCTGGGGAAAGAGGTAAAGACACTTTAAAGGATACTACGGAAGGGAATGGTGAATGTTCAAAAAAATTGTTATAATTTTTGGTGTCACCTCATTTTCGATCAAACTTCAAAAATGTATTTTTACATTAATTTGGTGTAAAAAATCTCTCCAACCAAACTCTAAAAATTGCACAAAAATGGTGTGACACCAAAAATTACACCAAATTTGATGTAACTTTTAGAGTTTTTATAAATATCAATATTACCCTTACATTACTTTAACTAAAAAAATCTATTATTTTTGTATTCTAACAACTTTATTGTTTTGTACTTTAGTAATAAAATAACTTTTATAGTATAAGAAAGATTCTTTTTGGTATGAAATTTAGTATAAATGAATTGAAGTGAATTTTAAAAATAGTGTAACTTCTATACTATTTTGATGTAATTTTCACACTAAAATATAGTAATGGGTTGGAGATGGTATGAGGAGTTGCAACCGAGTAATATTTATAATTACATGCAGAGGAATAGGCTCCCTCTCCCTTTTTTTTTTTTTTTACAGTTTTCCCTGCAGGCCGCAGCTACACTTTTTTTCTTTTTTTGCTGGATACCTGCAGCTACCTTTCTTTAATCCATGCTTTTAGTGCTCCATTTCATTTGGTCAGAAGGAACAAATCAAAGAAGCGGAAATTGTGAACAATCTGAAGATGAAAATGAATATGCGAGAGAGGGTGATGAAAATAATAAAATGCAAGTATTCCATGTGAAAAATGAGCAAATGTATGAACTCTGAAGGATTGAGATATTGTTATATTGGTAAAGATTGTCAACTAGTTCAAATCGATACGATCGACATAAATAATTCTACCAAAATTTCATTCTTTCAGACCTCAACTCGAGCATTGGAGTTCTTTCAGAAGTTTGAGCATCCAAAAAATGCAATAATTTGAAATATTCTTACTACTAGAAAAATAAGTGATCTACAGCTAAAGACTTGCATAAAATTCCCAGGACCGTGTAATCATGAAAATGACATTGATTCTTGGAGGAAGTAGTAGCAACTGCTGCACCTTTTCAGGGAAACAATGCCTTGAAAGTTGGTACTCAGAAATAGTAAATCTCTCATAGGCCAAGTCGCAAGTCATAGACAGACCATCAAATAAAATTACTATTAGCAAAAGATTTTACAACAAGCAGGTGAATATATAGCAAGGGGAAACACTACTATCACCTACTAGTGCATAATTTGTTCTGGAGCTTGGACTGCCACACGGTGCATATAAAGTTCGCAGACAAAAACAGAAACCTGTCTCAGCAAGATTCCATGATACAATCTAAAATTTTAACACATATAAGGAAGCTACGTAGATTAAAAAAATCATGGTCCTCCTAGGTACATGTGCAGGAACAGACGGGAGGAGTTGCANTGGAGCTTGGACTGCCACACGGTGCATATAAAGTTCGCAGACAAAAACAGAAACCTGTCTCAGCAAGATTCCATGATACAATCTAAAATTTTAACACATATAAGGAAGCTACGTAGATTAAAAAAATCATGGTCCAGAAATGTTTCTCACCACTGGGCTAAAGTGACTGGAGAGAGAGAGAACAAAGCTTGGTTAGAATTACAATGCTATATTAAAATTTGCACCAAAATGATGACACGATCATCACGGATCATCCTGAAGCATCAAGGATAATTCCCTACCTGTCCCAAATTAGTTTTATTTTTTGGTCAATTAATCAAATTTTGACTTAATTTAAAAAGATATTCTCTTATAATTTTGTAAAACTGGAAAATACATCTTAAAATAGATTAAATAAAGTTTCTAGTGATATTTTCTTTTAGAAACAATTATTTCAATCATATAATTTACATAATCTGCATTACAAGTTTGGTCATTTTGACCATTAAAAGTCAAAGAAGACAAAAGATTTGGGACTCAATGACAACAGACTATGGGGTTATGGTGGATTGTCAGTTATTTTGGCAGCAGATTTAGCACATCATTTCAATTTTCAAGGTTTGTGGTTAGAAAGACTAAATTATTTCTTCTTGGTGTTTGGGAGCTTTATCTTACATTATAAGGAGTAGGAGGGTCGCCTCAATCACATTTCTGAAATCTGCTGGGCCTAAGCATTGTTTTACTCGAGGGGTTCCGGCAAGTATGAAGCCTAAAGTAACACTGATTAGATTGCACAACTGAGACCATATCAAATTAGAAAAACAAAAAAGGTGGTGTAGAATGACCTGTTATTGCAGGCATCATTAGTAACAGCTCCATCCAATTCAATAGAAAAAACCTCTGCATTTAGAAGAACCACAAAGGCAATTCTTCTTCATATGTGTGTTTTCCTGGACCACACCATAATCGAATGTCAACTCTTGCAGCGGAGAAATGTGTCCAAATGCATAAAAGGCAATATCAAGATACGCTTCATTGTTATTCTCTCTTAAAACTGGCTGCCAAAACACATTTGGCAAACAGCTGTGGTTCATAAAATGAGCAACATTACCGCAACTATATGCATTTATAACTAGGGAGAAAGGGACTTCAGCATTTCCATCAGGGACACATTCTAGAGAAGGATATGTGCGAGTGGAGTCAAATATATAACGACTGTCTTCCTCACTGCCGAGTTCCATTGTTTTGAATTTATCAACGACCTCTCCACCATACACACGTATAAACTGTCCCGGAGCTGATTGGATCCCAAGACCTAAGTCCCCAACCTCTACTCTTTGTTTTAAAAACCTCCAGGCGGACTTTTAAACCGGCTTGAGACACACGGTTTCGGCAGGTAAGAGGGCATAAGCAAGAAGAACCACACTCATGTATCACGGTTTTGTGACTCACAAGAACCCCAGGAGAAACGTACGGAATAAAACCTTCATTTATTTGAATACAAGGACAGTTAGTGTCGCCAGGTTGGCATCCCCCTCTACAGGTGCAGCTCGAGGAGGGTCTGGGTAGATTAAATGGTTTTTCATATTTGAGGAAAGATGTATATGTGAAGAAAGCAGGACCCCTTTCATTATCAATGTCATTTACAAGACAAATTGGTAG
>QRFB01012342.1:12524-23948 GCA_008931105.1 Oenanthe javanica | reverse complement strand
CCCAAGTAAAAAGTCTATATTTATAAAGAGAAGCCATCTGATATTACCGTCAAACTCAAAGAAGTGCAAGATCAGCTCATCTTCAGTCATTTGCACTCTACTATTGCTCTGCGGACCATAAAAGATAATAGTGTAAGGAGATAAATTAGAAGAATGTAAAAAAAATTATTCTCTTTAAACCAGGCAAAAACCAACCAATTTTTTTCTCTTCCTCCTGTCTGTATCTTCCTTCATCAGTGATGTGTCCTTCACTTTATCAACATCACAATCTTTTACATGTGTATAGGTGCTTTTTAAAGGACTATGATCCACTACATTTAAAAAACCCGAAGAGTCTTGCAGTGACAAAGCAATTGCCTGCACAGATAGGATCATATTGCATCCAAGGAAACATTGTGTGGTTATAAAAGGTCACCAGTAGTTAGTTGCTAATTTTCCCAACTACGTAAATAATGAATAATAATAAATTTATCAAAACTATTGAATTTTACCTGCATAAGAGCAGCATCATCGTCATCATCAACAATATTTGAGTTGCTCGAAACATTTTTATTGGATACTTTCTTGCTACTTGTTGAAATCTTTTTCTTTGCCTGAGTAAAGTAAATTCAAAAGAACATCTAAACAATTAAATCTTATATATCCACATATTAAATTTGTGATTTAAATATAAAACACTTGTTAAACAGATAATCATCTAACGATATATAGGTGTTCATAGCAATAAAAACTAATTCAGTCTACAAATTAATACTAGTGATTTGTATTACTGAGAATTGTAATCTGTACAAGTGTCATGGTGATAATTTGAAATGTGACCAGTGATTTATACTAGTGACATGTGTTTTCAGCTGGTTTTAGAGTCTGTAGAATAAAATGGTTGTAGGCTAAAATGTTAAACTTTTGAAACTACAAAGTTTACAAACTGTAAAGTGTTGCTTGCCATTGAATTCATGATTTTAGAATTTATACCATAGGAATCCCAGCATAAGAAGGATACTTCACATGTTAAAGTCAAGATTAGTTATCAGATAGTTACTCAATTCAAGCAAGATACACGCTCTACTCAGTTCTTACTCATCCCATTTGTTGCACGCGATATAATCCAAAAGAAAGTATATATAGCCAGGTGAAACACATGCTGGTATAGAAATTGGGAATATCAAACACTAACCGACCAATTCAAGCAAGAATCTGGAATCGGGCAGAAAAAGATCACAGGAAACTTCATTTTTATCATTACAATAAAGCAACTTAGAGCTTATGATTTTGTAAAAAAAAATTATTAGATGTTGTCATCAATGAAGAATGTGATTTCACAGACTTTCAATTCATAAGCAGGAGGGCAGAACTTATACTTGCTAATTTCTATTAATAAGCATGTTCAATTATCAAGGAAACGAATGTATTTTTGCAATTTATGAACACTAAATTAACAACATTTTAGTAGCCTTCTTCCAACATTACATACACTGAAGTAGATCAGATACACACAATACTCAACGGTCAGGAAAAAGGAAAATCAGCTCTCCTAAGGCTTTTTTTGATAGGAGTATACAATAATGTAACAAATAACAAAATTTGCCACTTTGCTGTTGTGCATTTTGATTTGAGTCATTCTACATACTAGTACAAAAAACATATACAGTGATGAGAAAGGTAGGACTAGAAGTAGATATGGATTGTGGTGGTCAGATCATGGTAAAAAAGAGCCTGCTTATATCTCCGGGTAGAAGCTTATGCATTATACATAGACGCACAGATATAAATATTAAGGAGTAAAGGGATATCATGCACTTTCCATTGGCACTGCTAATTATCTAACAGCCTAAAGGTATAAGTTTACAAAAATGTCTAAATGAAAGATGGTGAAGGAGGCAAAGTAAAATATTATGTGAAAATAAAGATAGGTGGTAAAGTGCATTTAACTCAACTCTTAGACTGACATGGTTTTATCTAGCAAGTAATGAGAGTATGAGACTATTATCTAAAGCAACCATCCCAATTACTAATAGCTGAATACTCTAAAATTATATATCTAGCCAGGTGCAGCGCATGCTGGTATAGAAATCGAAAATATGAAACACAAATCGACCAATTTAAGCAAGACGCTGGAACCGGGCAGAAACAGATCACAAGAAACTTCATTATTAGCACTACATTGAAGCAACTTAGAGCTTATGATTTTGTTAAAAGAAAAAAAGATAGATGTTGTCATCAATGAAGAACATGATCTCACATATTTTCAATTCACAAGCAGAAGGGGAAGAACCTATACCAGCTAATTCCTATCAACAACCATGTTCAATTATCGAGGAAACTAAGGCATTTCTGCATTTTACAGACTACAATTAACATCTATATGGTGGGATTTTCACTAAAATCATCGAGGTTAAAACTAAAACTACATTGTATCTATTAAAGTATAGTATTATGTTTCAGACCCAAAAAGATAACCTCTATTAATAACTTACTAACTTATGGACCAGATTTTTGTAAAACCGAAAGAATATAATAACAATCAAGATAACTAATTTATCGAGGAACCACCATACCTTATTAAATTTAGTCCCAGAAGAACACCCACTAACATAATCATCATCGTCGTCATCATCATCATCTCCTTCACTTTCAAAATCACCTTCAGGTTCATAATCTTCATCATCTTCTTCACCCACCTTTTTCTTACCCTTTACATCTCTCTTTTTACCCTTCTCTTTAATCTGACCACAACCCATTAAAGAAGATGCCATTTTATGCAACCCCATTGCTTCCATTCTCGCTTTATTCTCTGCCATTCTTTTCAATCTCAGCTTCTCATAATCACATACTTTTCGGATCTTTTCTACTTTTTTCACATCTTCTGAACCCGAATCCGACCCCGATGAATCGTTACTCGACATTTTTTGAGAGTTGGGGTGTGAGATATTGATTGGGTTTTGATGATTTTTGAAGGTTTTGATGGAGGGTTTAAGCACTGTTTATAGGGTTAATGGAACATCAATTTATATCTATATATTGTTGAAATAAACTACCATTCGCGGAATAATTACAAAATTGAATATGCAATTATATCTTTTGTATGTAAATTATACTAGCTTATAATCCGTCATTTGTACCGATGATTATTAATAAATTATATATTAATTAATTTATATAATTAAATATTTTATTTATTATGATAATTTATTTTATTATTAATTTTTTTATATTTTTCTATACAATGATGTTTATATATTAATATTCATAAAATTTAATGATAAATCATAATTTTAAATAAATAAAAGAGCTTGAATGATAATGAAATTGAGTTGAATGCGAGTAAACTATATTAAATAAAAATTATAGGATAAATAGGATTTTTAAAATAGAATTTATAGAATATAATTTAAATATAATATAATATTATCCGTGAGCGGTTGTATAAAAGGAGAACTATCGAGAATAGAGCTGCATGTATGATATATCTTTTTTAAAATTAGATTTTATTAAAATTGAATGGTTATGATCGTTTTTATGGTTAACCTAAAATTGGACGGTTAAGAACTTTTTTACAGTTCACTTAAGTGTTTTTAAAAAAAAATTCTCTGATTTGGTTATAATAGTATAGACTAGCTTATAACCCCGTGCAAAACACGAATGTTATTAATAAATTATATATTAATTATTTTATATAATTTAAATATTTAAAATTCTCTTGTTTGACTATAATAATATAGTATAAATATATCAATATTCATAAAATTTAATGATATATTATATAAAAATTATAAGATAAGTAAGATTTTTAAAATAAAAAATATATAATATAATTTAAATATAATATTATTCATGAGTAATTGTATAAAAAGAGGACTATCGGGGATATAATTGTATATATAATATATATCTTTTCTAAAATTAGATTTTATTAAAATTGAATGGTTAGGATCGTTTATTTGGTTCATCTAAAATTAGACGGTTACGATCTTTTCTATAGTTCACCTCAGTCTTTCAAAAAAAAGTTCTCTGGTTTGGTTTTAATAAAAATTCTCTAGTTTGGTTATAATAATATAGTATAGAAGTATAAACATAGATAGTTTATATCTCGTACAATGCACAGATCGATTTATTTTAATATTTTAAATATTTTTATTTTAATATTTTCTTTATATGATTTGAATTTAATTTTTATAATAACAATTTAAATTTTATTTAATGTTATATGTATATCTTTTTATATAATTTTTTATATATTTATGTATTTTTATTTGTATTTTAATAAGATAAAGTTTTTGTTTTTTATTTATAAATGTGTATTAGTTAGGAGATTAATGTTAGACCAGCTTATATCACGTGCGATGCACGGATCAAATTGTTTTAATATTTTTCTTTATATATTTTTAATTTTATAATAATAATTTAATTTTTATTTAATTATATATATATATATATTTATATATTATATATAAATTCTCATATACTTTATTTGTATTTTAATAGGATAATGTTTGTGTATTTTGTTTAAAGATGTGTTTTATTTAGGAGATTAATGTGAGATGTATTTTAGTTAGTGATTAGTATTTAAAAATTAGACTCAATAATAACTATCCGGCCCAAATAACGACCAAGGACCACCGACTACCAAATTTTTAATTTTTCGATTTTAATAACTGTGCAAAGTACCGATGCTATTAATAAATTATATATTAATTATTTTATATAATGTAAATATTTCATTTAATATGACAATTTATTTTATTATTAATTTCTTTTTACATATTTCTATACAATGATGTTTATATATTAATATTCATAAAATTTAATGATAAGTCATAACTTTAAATAAATAAAAGAGTTTGAATGGTGATGAAATTGAGTTGAATGTGAGTAAACTATATTAAATAAAAATTATAGGATAAGTAAGATTTTTAAAATAGAAAATATAGAATATAATTTAAATATAATATAATATCATCCGTGAACAGTTGTATAAAAGGAGGACTATCGAGGATAGAGCTGTAAGTATAATATATTTTATTAAAATTGAATGGTTAGGATCGTTTCTATTGTTCACCTTAAAATTGGACGGTTAAGATAATTTATACGGTTCACCTAAAAAAAATTCTCTAATTTAGTTATTATAATATAGTATAGATAGTATAAATTATAGATATATATCAATTATTTTTCAAATTAAAGACTTTGAATTCAGTCATACATAATTACAATTATTTTATTACTTCAAAAAATTTTACAATTATTTTATTATATATATGGTACGACAAATTGACGATAATTAATTTTTTCCTCATAATTGAAAATATAACATTCATTCAATTAAGTGAGTGTCAATTTCCCTATCACACACATATGCAGAAGTTATGGAGGAATGGATCAAATTTTGTAATAAACGAAAGAATATTGTCAAATCTAATTACAATAGGGGCAAAAAACAATGTCGATGAATTCATTTAATTAGGCTGTATTGAAATCGAACAAAAAGATGATTTTGCATTAAATTTCATTATATCCGCTTATTAAGAAATCTTTTTTTTTCCCAATTGTCACACATGTAAGTCCTATGTGAAAAAACTCATGGATTTAGGTATTGTTTCGATCATTTTACAAATTATAATTAAATATATTTATTAAAAATTGAAACTAAGATTTTCTCATATGTATGCATTTGATATATAATTATATCACTCACTAATTTGTCATGTACTAAGTCGGAGGATTTCACGGAAACTGCTCTTTTATTCTTTTAGAGTAGAGACATGGTCTACGTACATCTTATCATCCTCATTCCCTAAATTGGGGATATACCGAGTATATTTGGTTTACATTAATTTATTAATACAAAGATAATTACATATTATATAATTTATTTTAACTTTAAAACAATAACAAAAACGTAAACTTAAATTATAAGATATAAATTTGAATATCAAGAATAATAATTGATTTTTACTATTTTATAAAGATATAAATTATTATATTTTAGTTTTGATAAATGTTAAAAAAATTATTCATTTTTTCATTATATTTTAAATAATTTAAATTAGGAATTGAACTTCATAATTTTAAAAATAATATTGCATTCTTGATTGTGTCCCAAATGAATATGCACTTCGTGCAAAGGAAAGTGGGCATAATCATTTTTTTGTTATGATTCCCATGAGGGGCGTCCTGAAATTTACAAGATCTCAGACAACATTAGTTTTCGGGGCCCAATCTATATATACTATCTATATTTTTTTTAATATATATATATATATAATTCACAAATTTGGGGCCCTAGGCACATGTCTTATTCGCCTATAACTAAGGCCACCTCAGTTCCTGTGATGAAAAATTTATATTCATTTATACTTTTGATAATAAATTTAAAAAGTTATAAAATAACTTTTTTATATTTCAAAATCTTAAAATTTATCTCTCCATCTCCGCTTTCTCCCTCTTCCTCTTTTTTAACCTAAACTCCGATTCCAAAAATCTTCTTCTATTATATGAGAAAAATATTATTATATCAAAACTTTTTTATCTATATTTTTTATAAGTTTTAATTTTAAAATTTTCAGATCTCTTTTTTATATCTTTCAAATCTATTTCTTATCATTTAGATCTGTTTTCAAATATGATTTTTTTGAACGATTTTAGTATCTTATACAATCTTTTATGAGGCATTGTCAATTTTTAGGGTGATGACCTTTTTTAATAACAATTTGAAGGAAAATGGTCTAAAATATCACAATTTTCAAAAATGATCTTTTTTATCGCATAAAAACACAACTTTGTCTTGTGTTTTTAAAAAACACATTTTTATTTTACTCCTCTACACTAAAAAAAACCTTACCTTCTACTTAACACTGTATTCATCTGCACTCATCAGCGTAGTACTCATCAACCCAATAATGATAACTATCTTCAGCCCACTAACAATGCACTAATCAACTCAATAAAATAAATGGATATAACAAACTAAATTAACGTTACTTCAAGTAACGTTTCTTTGTGATTGAGGAAGGTCATTCTACTGAAAAGTGATATTTAGGGCATTTTATCATAAAGTTTTGATTAAAAGGGTCTTTTTTCCAATTCTTATGGTATTTTGACCATATATGATGGTTATTATATGTTGTTGAATGACAATTTTGTATCATATTGGATGACACACACACACAGATATATATTATGATTTTATGTTAGACATATTTTAAAGACTTATTATTTTATTTTATTTTTGTAATTTCAGGTATGCTTTTTAGCATTTTCTGGAGTTGGATCGAATGACATTAAGATTTTTTTGTCTAAATTTTTAGGGACAGTTTCATGTTTTTTTATAAGCAAGAAGAAATTCATTGAAATGCCACCCGACGATACTAAATCTACACCTAAATACTTGCTAGAAAAGGCTTAAAAGGAAATATGCAAATGGACTGCCAACTTCAACTACTAGATTTGACAATACAATCAAAACATATCAACCATAGCCTCCTTCACTATTGGGTCTTCATCATCCTCAATTTCATCTTCAAGAATAACATCATGGATTCCTGGTTCACCACCTACACCGTTCACCGCCTCTTGAACGAGACCACCTTCCTCAGCCAACACAGCATGCTAAAGAATGTGCAACTCATCTTCAGCCATTACTACCTCATTAAAAGTTTGACCATGATGGCCAAAACCTAGATCTAGATCAATAAGCTCTCCCATCTGACCAATAGGTTCCTCAATCATAATCACACCATTTAGATGACGACCACCAATCCTAGCCATGTAAGAAGACACTCTAGTTCGTCTAGGATACACATACTTGATCTTACATTTTCACCTTTTGTCAACCTTTCTTGTTATTATCTGATGCACAATGAATGCTACTTCAACAAGGACACCTTATTTGTAGAACTTCAGAATGACAAAAGCTTTCAGATTGTCTGTTTCCACAATTACTCTCCTCGCACCCATCCAGAATGCTCTTCTCATTCCCAAAAAAATTGTATAGAGTTGATTATTGATAGGGGAAAAAGAAGGGATTGTTCCCATGATTCCTCTCAACACGTGCCCATTAGTAGACCTAATGATGGTGCCCAGGCCAGAAGTGTTGCCATTTGACATAGGGTTTTTGAAACGTCAAGCCATAAGCATTCACATTCACTATACCTGGGAGTGGAAGAAGCCAATGAATATCCATCTTTGAGAAAGGAAGATGATGAATCATGAATGAAATGTGTGAGATACAGTCTTATGGATTAGGTTTTGATTATTTTGTCTTAATGATAAGTGTAAATTAAATTAGCATTAGGAAGTTACTAATTAATATAGTAATCCTCCCTTAGGTTATTCGAAGTGACAGTCAACGAGAAGAAAGTCAAATTGGGTCAAACTGCTTTTATAAACAAAACCAAATGATTTTCTCTCTACATATATTTAGATAAGATTTATCAAAATAATGATAAAATCAAATCTAAGTTATATATGTTATATTTTGGGGCATATACTGAAGATGAACAAATATAGTGTTCTAACACTGCTTTTACGAAACAGAAAATGTGTTATCTATTCAAAAGAGTGTTTGTTTTAAAGGTTGGGGAATATATTTTTAATACATTCTATAAATATATTTGTTCAATTTACCTTCAACAAAGTCTTGCCTAAACATAAAATACAGATTGTTTTCCAAAAGCCCTGAATTGTCCTATTTCTTTGNTTCTTTGGATAATTTGTATTTTAATTCAAATTAAATATTCCTTGGACTTCATAGTCATTATTATTTTAGGAATATTATATTTGAATATATTTTGAGTCAAAACTTTAGTCCAAACGTCGACTAGTTCTGGCAAATGGCTATCGATTATTGTTTCGGCCTATAGGGATAGTGAAACAATCTTTTTCTCAAAGTAATAGTTACACATATTCAAATGACTTGAAACTTGAGGATTGTCATTAGAATATTGAAAAATAATTTTAGGATTTTTTCATAATTTTTGGGTGACTTTTATTTTTCGCCTGTATTCTCGATTTCAGGATTGTTTGTTCGGTCAATTAAAAGTCAATGAACGTCAACTCCAAATTGAGTAGGATTTTGACCATGACCTATTGGGATCACTCGCAGATGGTTCCCAAAATTTCATAATTTTTGGAGCATATTTTGAAAAACGTCATATTTCTAACGTATCGTTCGATATCGTGTTTATTCGCTTAAATAATTTACTGAATGAGGCTAGCACGTTTTTCTAGGCAACCATGTGGGTAAATACAGCTGGGGGGACAGCACTTTTCAGTTGTGTACCTTACCTTATCACATGCCAAGCCTTGTCCCCTTGTCCCTTAATTAAATAAATCAAAAATGCTCCATTTTTTGCCTATAAATAAAGCTCTCCCCCCACACCATCTCTCAAGCCATTTAGTGCCAAGTATATGCTGCATATTTCACTTCAAAGAAGCTCTCAAGATCAGTAGGTTTTCATCTTCAAGAGTTCTTGAGTTTTAAGCTTAGTTCTTTCATAGATCTTACACCTTACAAGCTTAAACACCCATATACTTGCACTTTAAACACACCAACCATACAAGTCCGTTTTGGCTACCCAAAGACCTCATTCCCACAGCCCTTAGACTTTTCTAGTTGCTCCCAAAGTTATACCAAAAGTTCAATTTCCGACAACTTTTTCCGGCGACTACTTTTTGTGTGTTTTTGGCTTTGAAATTGGCTTTTTCTCTTGATTTCTCTCTAGATCTCAAGGGTTACAAGTTGATTCCATTTTTATATGTTAGTATACATATTAGGCAGATTATAAATAGATTTGTGCTTGCTTGGTTTGTTTATTAGATCTATTATATAGTTAGCCTTGTCTACGATTTATATAGTTACATGCTTTAATTGTTTGTTTATTGTCTTCTATATAAATTGTGGTAACCGTTGGAAGAGCTTTACTTTAATCTCTTGCTCTTCACAACCAAGTTGTTTATATCCTCGGTGTAGGCTTCCGGGATTAATAACGACTCTAAGTTACTTAAGTTCCGAGTAGAGACCGATTTGTATAAATCTCATAAAGAGGTATAAGCAAAAGGACTCCTTGTTGAATTTGGTAATTAAACTAGCTTATATTCCAAGTTGCGACCTACTTGTATAAGTCTTATTTAGAGGCATAAACAAAAGGACTCATTGTCGATAAGTTGCAAGTTAACTCATTTTATTTCCGAGTTGAGATTCCATTCGTATAAGTCTAAATTATTAGACATAAACGAACTTCTCCTTGTTTGAAATANTATAAGCAAAAGGACTCCTTGTTGAATTTGGTAATTAAACTAGCTTCTATTCCAAGTTGAGACCTACTTGTATAAGTCTTATTTAGAGACATAAACAAAAGGACTCCTTGTTGATAAGTTGCAAGTTAACTCATTTTATTTCCGAGTTGAGATTCCATTCGTATAAGTCTAAATTATTAGATATAAACGAACTTCTCCTTATTTGAAATAAATAGAGANATATTTGTCAAGTTTTAATCTCACTTAATTCCGAGTCGAGACCAATTTGTATAAGTCGAGGTACGACATAAACAAAAAGACTCCTTGTAGAACAATTAAGTGAAAGAAACTAACTTATATTCCGAGATAAAAATACTCGTATAAATCTCACTTAGAGATATAAACGAAGCTTTCTCTCGTAGAATATTTGTCAAATTTAAACTCACCTTAATTCCAAGTAGAGACCAATTTGTAGAAGTCGAGGTACGACATAAGCAAAATGACTCCTTGTTGAATTATTCGTGAAAGAAACGAACTTGTATTCCGAGTTATACTCTTTCGTATAAATCTCACTTAGAGATATAAACGAAGTAAACTCGTAGAATATTTGTAAGTTTATTCTTTAACTTCGAACACCGAGTTAAGGGTTATTTGTATAAGTCGAGGTACGACATAAACAAACCTAAACTTGTTGAGTTCTTGGGTTAATCCAACTTTGATTCCGAGTTAGATACTATTCGTATAAGTCGAGGTACGACATAAACGAAACATCCTCGTTGAATCTTAGTGGTATATCCGGTGTTTGTTTAAAGGTCATAGTTTAGTTGTTTTAATTTCCAAGGCCTTATAAACAACCCACTCACAAAACGTTCTTGATCTTGTTCAAGTCACAATATATTTGGCTTAGTTATTTTCAGCCTTATATATCCCATATGTATATATATATATATTATATATATATATATTTATTTAATTTAAGTGTTTGCATTCATAAGCTTTACATATCGCTTTTTACTTTAACATACGAACTTAAATTACTGCATACACGTTCACACACTCCGTGTGGTACGTCCTTCTAAAGAAGTGACTTACCCTGATTCACATTTATATATTCTGTTGCTTCGGCTATATTATATATATTTGTTTGTTTGTTCCCGGTCTAGTACAGTAATATACTAGTCCACCAATCTT
>QRFB01012342.1:0-12465 GCA_008931105.1 Oenanthe javanica | reverse complement strand
GTTGTCTAGACTTTGTTAGTGAGGTGAAGTGAAGTGAGGTGATCCTTGTTCTAAGACCCAAGTCCTAGGCACGCCGACGGGAAGTTGGGTGTCTCTGCACCGTGAGGAAGAGGAAAGACCCAAGACCTAAGATCTAAGATCCAAGACCTATAGAGGGTTAGAGGAACGTAGTCTACGCAGGGTTGTAGTTTATTTTTCTCACTTGTATTTGAGGAGGTAACGGGAAGTTACGCTCCAAGATAAACTTGTAAGGGTTCTACTTAGATTGTGAGGAGGTAGCGGGGAGTTACGCTCCAAGATTAGTCTAGTAGGTTTTTGCTATTGTATTTTGAGGAGTTAACGGAGAGTTAAGGTCCAAGATAAATACATAATGGTTAAACAGGCTTCTCCGCCGCTATAAGGAGTGAATCTTTTTATAGTGGGAAAATCTCGAGTTCAGGGAGGGACTCGGGGACTGGACTAGGGGTGAGCGGATCCGTTAGGGGATTGCGCCATCGCAAACCAGGATAAAAATCTTGTGTGTTGTGCTCTATTTCTTTACTCTCTTTTAATTTCCGCATTTGATTTACTAGTTGACTAGTAACATTTTTAAAAGAGAAGAGAAAATTTTAAAACGCCAAACTCTAATTTTTAAAAGGGTATTAAGCTATTCAACCCCCCTTTCTAGCTAATACCCTATCCTTACGGACCTAACAAAATGGATAGTGAGATGATTTATGACAAATCCAGAAAAAAGTTTATATAGTCAAGCTGCTTGCAAAGCATGCTACAGTATGTAATTTCCAAGTTAAGCACCATTAAGTTTTTCCTTGGAACTTAAATAACTTTTTAATACTGCAGACCTCAGGCCAAACCATATATCTAGCTTCGATCTCCCATGCAATATTTTGAAAATAAGGACGAAGGAAGCATCATAATAACCTAGAGCATGAAAAACCTAAACTAAAAAACCTATAACTCTAGACTAGCTGACACGATAGTATTCTTGGAGCTATAATAATCAGTAAGAAAAGTTACTTTTTAATTACAACCATCCTGATAGGACACTCTTTGGGCCATTTCTTTTGCAAGTCTATTAACCGCTTGATTTCATGCACGCTTAATATGCACCAATGAAGTATATGAGAGTTTTTTCATGATTTCAATAAGCACTTGGGTAGTTTTAATTTTAAAGAATAACCTAGCTTTTATTGTCTAATATTTTTCCACTAATTGTTTTGAATCCACTGGAATTGCCAACTTCGCCTCTTGGAAACTTTTCAAAAATTACATTACATAGAAATACAAGCTCAGTTAAGATAGGAGATGAGGCTCCTAAGGTGCTGAAAAGATAAACTTGATTTCTTTCTTGTGATTTTGGAAAGCTATTATTTCATTTTGGCTTTCAATTTGATCTAGAAAACCAGATAAACCATTAAATTGCTCTTGACTTAAAGAAGCTTTTGGATCACAAACCAAGTCTATGTGCCTTACATTTTCATGTTGTTTGATTAGATGATAAGTTTTTTGAATGAAATAAATCCTTTCCACGGATATTGTATTGGAATAATATTATATCTTGATAAAATTTATCTACGAAAAAGTATATTTTGTGAAAAAAACTATAAATTTTAGTTTGGTTGTGATAGTACGTAAAATAAATATATAAAGATTTTTTTTTCATTTTTCGAAAAAATATTTTGAATTACCGGTATAATATAATAAATTTAATATTTAATCCTTATTTCTTCATATATACATAGTTTTTGTTATTCAATATGAACTTTAATATTTAATCCTTATTTCTTTTGATCTAAACGAAATTTAAAATAATTTATTTTGTGTAGATAAAGTTTTTTTAAAAGTCATTAACAATCCATTTAATCTGACTTATTTTTCATGTGTTAAGTTAAAAAAATTCCAACTAATTATAATTAAATTTAATTATTAAAATATTTTTAACTTTTTATTTTTGATAAATAAAATATATTTAACTTAAATGCCAAAGCAGGTCATAAACACCTGTGCCCCGACCCACAGGATCACACCCGACCCACCCCTCACAAGTCACAACTTAACTATCCTACACACACTCTGCTTTCTCCTCCCATGGCGATTTCACCTATACCCAACCCTCACCCCTCTACATAAACACACACAGACACACATAAAATTACAAGACAATCACAAACACACACATCGAAAATTCCAATGGCCTGTTCCTCAACATACATAGACTTGGAGAGATGCAATCTAATACCTCTCCCTCTCTCTACTCTCTCTGCCTCTCTCTCTCCTCGTCTCTCCTCGTCCAAAACGCTGATTCTTAACCCTGTCTCGTCTCCTCATTGCACGCTCATTTTCGGGAGCTCCAGACCGAGTTTTCGGATTCTTCGAAGCTCGTGGTTGAAGCATAGACGGACTATTGTGTGCGTAGCTGATTCGGAAAGTGTTGGTGATGGGATGAGTAATGAGGTAGTCGTGTATTTGAATTTCGATTGGATTAATATTCGATAAAATAATTTCTATGAAGTTGTACTTTTATGATAGATTCAATGTATTCTCGACGTAATTGACACAATGTATATTAAGATAAATAGATTAATAATCTCCGCAAATTAATACTCCCTCAGTTCCAAATTGACTGTCTTGTTTGACTTTTTAGGTTAAATTGACTAAATTTTGACTGAAACTTATAAATTACATCTTAAAGTAAATTAGATATATTTTCTAATGATATAATTTTTATATATTCTCCAATCATATAATATATGTAATTTTCAAGTTTGTTCAATTTGACTACAAGAAAGTCAAACAGGAAGTCAATTTGGACGGAGGGAGTACTATTCTTTGTTTCCGATGTAATCACGTGTTTGCAGCTTAAATAGTACTAAAACTTAGGAGTTTATTTGTCATATATATCTGTGTGTGTGTGCGTGTGCGTGTGTGTAAATGTTGTTACTTAAATAGATTAGATAAAATGTAGGAGATGTGGATTGGACTTCGTGGTTTAAGCGTCCCAAATATTGCTTTGTGCAGAAATGAAGGTGAGGGATTTAACATACTTGATCAAGGGTTTATTGAAACAAGTTGGTTATCGGATTATAGAGCGATGGCAAAAATGTATGTAGGTTGTAGAAAGAGATTATAGTTTGATTGCAAGAATGAACTTCTGGGATTGTTCTTAGGGAATTAGAACCCTGATTTTGCATTAAAAAGTTAGGACACATGGTAATGTCCACATTGAATTACACAGTAGAAGAAATTAGCAGCTGTTGCCATGCCATCTATCAAGGGATAATGTTCTGCTTGTTTGGATAGAAAATGTGACAGAATGTACCTTTTTTACGAGTTAATCATTTGGAACTTTTTTTCTTTTCTGGCATGGTAGGTTGATTGAAAGTTAACTTGACCACAGAAGGGAAATGAGTTAGATTTATTGCATTTAAATTGTATGATATTTTTTAAATCTATGTAGATGATGGAAATGGGATCTCTGGAATGACTATATTGTGTGGAAGTTAACAAGATGTAATTTATTATTGCTGAAGGAGAGATTAGCGTCGGAAGCTCAACACAAAGCAAGTCAGTTGAAAAAAAGGGTTGTATTCGGACTTGGCATTGGGGTTTGTGTTGGAGGAGTGGTACTTGCTGGAGGATGGGTTTTCACAGTTGCCCTTGCCGCTGCCGTTTTTGCTGGTGCACGCGAGTACTTTGAGCTGGTTAGGAGTCGCGGAATTGCTGCTGGGATGACACCTCCGCCTCGGTTTGTATCACGAGTGTGCTCAGTTATCTGCGCGCTCATGCCTTTGGTGACACTGTAAGACTTTAATGTTCGCAAAAATATGCCTTTGAACTTATCTGCAGTAGTTGTTTATATCTTTTAGAAAGTAGTAGTATATTTTTATTTGTAGCATTACAGACTAACTTGAAGGTGTGAGATACTTTTGCCATCATTGTTTAATCTATTAAATATTAATATACATTAATATGCTGACTTACTAGCTCTTTTACATAATGGATTTATGTACACTGGAGGATGATAGTCGATTGGCTGTTAATCTGTCTTTTTGTATGTGTTTCCAGTTGTGAAATACTGTCTTTTTAGAGTAGTGACGAAGGCATTGTTTGTAAATTACTAAACATATTTCTTAATGGAAAAGTATCAAACATCTGGTCCATTCATTCAAAGTGTATAGAAACATATGGTTACAATCCCAGTTCTTAGAGAGCAAAAGTTTGATTTTATATGTTTTGGTAAAAATAAGATAGACTCCAATGGAAATCCTGTACTAACACATTAAATATTACTACCGTTTAATGAATTGATCATAGTTTGGTATAAAATTTTCTGAAAGAAGAGAAAATCATAAATGAATGATGCAAGTTAGGTGCAACTGTAAATTGAAAACATTTGTGCTCAATTTTTCCAAAGTTTTAGTTTGTAAATTTGCTGAAATTAACTAAATTAAAGTGTAGATACAAGGAAGAAGAGAAACTGGTAAGTGTTCTGAGCAGGGTTCCTTTTCATATCCAAATAATTATCCGAGTAGATTGCCAGTCTGCTCATCTCACAACTTGATATATTTTACTTGAGGTAGCTGATAGCATGACAACTACTCAGATTTGAAATCTAGTGCGGCGACATGGGAGGGTAGAATCCATATTGTTGGTGATAGTCAATGATAACCTGACCATGGTCATATTCATAAGAGCCCGAGGATTGATACTTTCCTATAAGCACTTAATTCCATATTTTGTAAGGAAACATTCTATATTGCTCCTTTGTCACTTGTCGTCAGTAGGCTTGGAGTGCACAGAATTTTCGTATTCTCTTTACAATCTGAGGATGCACCCTCCGTTTCACTTCTCTAGTTTTCTTCATCGATCATCTTTCATATGCCAAAAAATGACCTATTTAATAGGTGCTAACTTTGTTGGTCATAATTTTTGCCTTGCAATTTACAATTCTGAATTTTTTTTGGGGGATCTATACCGTATGTTACAACTCTTGTAAGTGCATAATGGAACTTTAATCTGTTAAAGATAATGATTTTGGACAAAAGTTTTGCTGTCATTTATTTAAGTAAAACTTCTTAATTTTTCTTTCAGCCTTTAATCAGTATTCATATTTATTGTCAGGTATATGGGCCACATTGATGTCTCCGTGACATCCGCGGCTTTTGTTTTAGCTATGACATTGCTATTGCAGAGAGGTCCTCGCTTTTCCCAGCTCAGCAGTGCAATGTTTGGGCTATTTTATTGTGGCTATCTTCCTTGTTTTTGGGTGAAGCTTCGATGTGGTCTAGCAGCTCCAGCCTTGAACACAAGTAAGAGTATAATTATTTCCAGAAATGTGAGTACTAGTTAGTGTCACAAATAAGATCTTCTATGCATTAGTTTTCAGCCATATAACTCTTAATTAGGTACTGTCAGTAATTAGTTTCCTGTCTAACGTAAGTCTAGAAGTATTCAAAAAGGCGTCACATTTTATGATCAACTGTACCTACAAATATGTTGGTATAACTTCGTTTCAGGATGTCAATTGCAGAAAGTTCAGATTCTGCACTCATGTATTGTATTAGGAGAAGCAATATCAGGCACAACCCGAAATCTGATCCGATTCACAACCCTATTTACTGAGACAAAACCAAAAGTGACACGAAAATGACCCGATTAATCCGATATTAAAATTTTATTCCCATACACTTGAATATTCATTTTTATATAATTTTAAGCGATATTAACTTAAAGTGTCACTTTATTTAAAAAAAATATTAACTTATAGATACGTAGTAAGTTAGTAACAGGTGTTTTACCAAAGTACCAATTTGATAAACTTCTTTATGTGCCTTGTCCCATTGTTTGCCAGCATTGTGTTTTTATCCTTATTACATTAGTTAACTAGGTGTTCTTATGCAGAAGTTGGAGCAGTTTGGCCTGTGCTTCTAGGTGGACAAGCTCAGTGGACTGTAGGTCTTGTTGCCACATTAATTTCATTTAGCAGCATAATTGCGGCTGATACATATGCTTTCGTTGGTGGAAAGGTAATATATTTTTCTCTCTTTAGTTTTTTTTCTCCAGCTTCATCTCTACAGTTGATCTTTCTTTTTCTTTTTTCCTTTTCTTATATGATGTCATTCTTTCTACTTCTCATAGATTGTTTTCTACAAGGATCTTGACATGTGCATCGAATGATTTATTGAGTGGTCTAAATTATTTTGCTGAACGGAAGTTTGCTTTATAAGGTTTCAATGTCTCTCTAGTGTGTTCTAGATACTGATTTTTGGTTGCTGTACATTTTTTATGGCTTCAAAATATTTGATTTCTTTATTTATTGATGATTATATATTGGTTAATTTGTAAAACATTATTGATACACACTTGTATTTGGGCCTTTTAATTTGTATGAAGTTATTAAGTTGCCGTCTTTCTGTAAAACTTGAAGGTGTTAGGGGACAACTTGATAGGATCTTTTAATATGCTTAATACTTCCCCTCATTCGATTGCCCATTTTTGGAATAAAGAAAGAAGGGATCGAACTCGGGTCTCTCTAATACCATGTTAAGTTACCACATGAAGTCATCCTTTTTACGTTCTTTTCCTACTTTGTAGATTGTGCCATAATTATATTACTAGAACTGTCTTATAAATTGTTATTTTAAAGTATAGCTAGTTTGAGTTGTTGAGAAGTACAATTTTAATTATTTAAAATATAATTCATTTCAACATCCAATTCCAAGTATATCACTGGTTTATCCAAAATCTGACTTCGCCTCTGCACCAAAGCAATTAAGGTATTACATTATGTTTTAAGTAGGACAAACTATATAAAGTTGGACGGTTTTTAGCAAAAATTATTCTTAAAAGGCTATATTACCTTTTCTAGGAGAATCTTTGGTAAGGATGGGACACCTAATAGATATCTCTGATTCCTAGTTCTATTTAAATTTTGTACAGAACTTTTATTGAAAATAGTAAATTAGCATTTCCTCAGTTCCTTGCTTAAAGTACCTGCCTCTTGAGCTTATGTCTGTGAGGCTTGTCCCTATACATTTTATGAGCCCTCATCCTTAGGTTTAGGCTTTGCTCCCCTCAAGTGCTGCTCCTTCTACAAGGCTAAACATTAGAATATTACCTCATTGTGCCGTGGGCCTCACCGCCTCAGCATGTGCTTTTACGTGCGTGTAATAACATATGAAACCTTAGGTGATTGCTTACAGCAATATATTGATGTAGTTGGCAATTTGGCATCTTGGCAAGTATAGTTGGCTTGATATCTAGATATCATGTATATCAGTAGTATCTTTCTGTGTGCACTCTTTAAGGTGACTCTTCTATCCTATGATTTTTTTTTTTCATATTTCAAAAATTCCAGTATGCTATAAGTTTGTGTAATCCTTACTTTAAGCAGGTGAATATAGTGATTTCGTCTGTTTAGTATATCTGGTGGTTTAAAATGGGAATGTGTTATTGATGTGTTCAATAGCATTCTGGATTGAGGTTGACATTTTATAAATTTCATCTAGGCTTTTGGTAGGACGCCACTTACAAATATTAGTCCAAAGAAGACGTGGGAGGGAGCCCTAGCAGGCTTAGGTGGTTGCATAGCAACTTCTGTAATACTCTCAAAAGTTCTCTCTTGGCCAAAGTCTGTACTAAGGTATACAATTTTTTTTTTTTTGGTATTATAAACTACATTATTATTGATGAATACAGCTATAAGTTTTAGTCCATATTTATCATCTTCAGGGTTTCTCACGCTCTTGTTCATTTTCATACCATCATAACATATTTTATTCACGGTATGTGACCTGCGAAGAAATTCTATTCATAGACTTAAAATGGACATGACCAAATTTCCAACTTCTCGTCATATGGCTAACCAAAATTATGGAGGTTGACATATGATATATTGGAGATATGTAGAACTTAGTTTTGTAGCCGAACTGAGCTGAATTCCAATTCGGTGTTTTTAGTTGTTCCTCGTTAAGAACTGAATGTTTGCATGTTATATATTTTCTTGGGCAGTGCTGTAGCTTTTGGTTTTCTGAACTACTTTGGATCTCTTTTTGGTGACCTCTTGGAGTCTATGATAAAACGGGATGCTGGTGTCAAGGACTCAGGTTCCCTCATCCCTGGTCATGGTATAATCAATTTACCCTTTTCTAATAATTGGTTGTTTATTGTTCAGTGCTAGTATTCTGCTTATTAATATGGTATAAATTTATATGCATTGTCCAGGTTCAAAGATTATATACATCACCTGCTCTGAAATAATATGGAAGAGTGTAATCGAAATAAATAACTTGTTTGGATTAATGTTTATTGTTCAGTCTTGATTGATATGCTAAAAGCCCTTATTGCTTATGAAAGATTGCCCTTGGCTAAAACAAGAATGCCTAGAAAATTTACACCATAACTTCAATAATCTATTTGTAACTGACTAACTGGAATTTAGAAGGCAGAGTTAGAATCCATAGAGAACTAGAGGGATTTAGTGATAGTAATTTTATCTGTATATCTTCATATTGCTGGAAAAAAATTTCATATCTACTATTTATAGAACTACTTGGTTGACAGCTCCGACTTCTAATAACTATTAGCAAGTAGTAACCATTAACCAACTCTTACTTGGTCCCAACAAGCTAATCTCTCACTTACTACTATTCAACACTAGTTGATTCTATTTTACTGGAGGCCTGACATCCCCTCCCTCTTCTATTCTTCTATATGCATTATGACGTCATAGTTATGGTTAGCAGAGTCTCCTTTTTCAAACATTCTTAAGAGGGAGTCTACCACACGTTCAGTCTTCCCTTTTTACAAATAATTTGATGACGAATTCCCATTAGTTTTGCTGAGACACTTCTGCTGTTCGAGGTTATCTACTTTCTGCTCAGCAAGAACATTCGAGGTACATACTCTGTTTCAAATTTTAATTCATTAAGGTGCCCATCTCTTACTGGCATGAGTGCTTTATCATTACTAGATTTATACCCCTTGCGAAGCAGGGGTTATTTTTTATGTATTTATAAATTTAATATTAATATATATGTGTTTCTATATTGTTTTTTTAGATTTTAGTTTGGAATATATTGTCTTTATTAGTATTCCTAGAGCTAATAAATTAAATTATTAATTGACCAATTATTAAATTAGATTTTAATATATTTTTTATAAGATTAGATTCTTAAAACCATGTTAGTATCTTTGTAGTTATAAATATTATATTTAACTTTATTTTGTATTGCTTCAATTGTTTTTAAAATTATAATCCTTTACACTTGTTAGTACTACATGTAAAACTAATAATATGAATATTAAATTATTGTATGTTGTGGTATGATTCAAACTCTTTAACCGTTGTTAATGTAATTAGAGCTAAAAATATATATTAGATTTTAATACATTGTTGATGAAATTTGAACCTTAAACTTATGTTATATGTTAGTATTTTTGAACTTATAAATATTAGATTTAAGTAAGTTGTTAGTGAGTATCGAACCCTTGACCTTTGGTAATACTTGGATAAGATCCCTCTTACCCTCTTGCGCTTATTATATGTACTAGATTTAAGCCCTTTTGGGTTTTTATTTGTACTTAATTATTAATTTAATATTAATATAAATATTTTTTTGTATATTATAATTGTTTAAATACTCATTTTCCAAATGAGTATTTTCTAGCAAACACCTTCTATGTTGTTGGATTGAACGGGGGACGGTCCAGATAAAAAACAAAATTCCTACTTATTGTGGTGGTTGCTCAACACAAATTTTCTCTTGATAAAATCATTATAAAAAAGAAGTTTTCTCTTGATAATTGTAGTGGAAAGCAAATTTGTCAAATTTAGCTGGAGGGAAACTTTTTGCAACGAAATGGCGTCTTTTCCTGAATGAAAATTGTGGATGCAGTTTCTTTGAAAACAAACAGCCATTTTACCATCATTTGGGGAACCCTTAGAAAGTTTTATCGATTCTGGAGACTGTTACTTTCATATCTATTGCATGGCTTGTCTTTGGCGGAAGTATGCCTTTTGCTTCAAGCCAGGCTCCATAACCAATTGGTATTAGTATTTACATGGAATGTTCCAGATCACTAAAGATATATTAATATCTTGCCATGGGGTTTCTTCATCACTATCAGCCAACTCCTGCGCCAGCCACAGCCACAGCCACATCCAAGTTCTTGTTTCAGCAGCATTGCAAGCATAAAAGAGTTGGTCTAACTTGTATTAATATGTATATACATAAATTTGTGTAGCCTGAACGTTTCCCTTTGTGTCAACATACCAGGTATACCCCGCTCCTAGAGCACGGTATGGGGAGAAGATGTACGTAGATCCCATAGGAGTGATATAATATGATTTATCTAGTATTTTGATACTCACTAGAATTTAATTTGAATTTCGGATTTCGATTAGGTGTGTTATGAATCTTGTGTCCAAATATCAAATTATATATCAGCAATGTGGCAAGTGAGTATTCTGACACTGTCGTTTATGCAGGTGGAATACTTGACAGGGTTGACAGCTATATGTTTACTGGTGCATTAGCGTACTCTTTCGTCAAAATATTGTTACCGCTGTATGGTGTTTGACCCTACATCGAGTTGAAAAAGAAACATAAAAGGAGGAAGCGCCCTGTACATGCATATATAGTCTCGTATTGTAATGCGGAGCAATATTAACTCACAGTAAAGCCGAAGTCTGGCATATTCAAGAGGAAATAGTCACGCCTTGCAAAGACAGGCAGGACACAACCCACAGTTTGATCTGTAAAACTCAACCCATCTTGCTTCTTTGGCGAGAATAGAAAATTTTAGTATTTGTACATTATTACCATAGCATATGTTTATGTCTCAGCAAAAAATCACACTCAAATTCAATTTGAGNTGCTTCTTTGGCGAGAATAGAAAATTTTAGTATTTGTACATTATTACCATAGCATATGTTTATGTCTCAGCAAAAAATCACACTGAAATTCAATTTGAGTTGAATGACTTTTAAAGTGCAATTTATTTTGAGAATGGACATGGCCGAGCAATTTCAATATACAATGGAAAGTTGATTTTGTAGCAAAATTTGATAGTTTGGACTTTAGAGGGAGGGAGTGGCAACAGTGTCGTGAAAAGGAAACAATTTGAATTCAGTTCTTTATAAAATATAGAATGTATTCCTTTAACTAAATAAAAGATTACACCGAGGGCAAATCCTAAATAAGCTCTGACGCTAATTTTGAATGGCAAAACACCAGCAATTTGAATAAAGTATATAACTATTAAAGTATCTCACTATTAATCTGATCCACACCAAAATTTTTCAATAACAAATTTGCCACTTACAATATGAATAAAATGACTTATGAATAAATTATCGTACTATAGAAAATGTGTGAATATCAATTCGTACTATTGAAAATGCGTGCCTATCAATTTGATTCACCAAAGCCCAATCACATATATATAGATAGATTGATAGATAACAGAAGATAAATAGGTTAGAAGCAACATTAATAAATACTTATTCATTTCACAGTAATTTGCCGATACAAAGCAATGTTCTTATTCAATACAAGAACTTTTATTTTGTCAAAAAAAAAAGAAAGAAAGAAAAACAAAATGTAGCCATTTACATCTTGAATCAGTATCCATGCCAAATTTGGCAGGAAGAATGCACCAAGTGATGCCCATAGAAATATAACTAAATTTATTAGCCCCTGACTTATTTATTAGTAAAGATTATCAGGGCCAAGAAGCTCCAAATAGTATATATTTTGAAGCTCCTTAAATTAAACCATATTAATTCTTGGTTTTATACATTTGGGATGAGGTTAGAGTTTTGAAATGCTGTTGAGGCCGAGGCACCTGGGGCTGCAGCACTAACACTAGCATCAAAACTTGCACTCTTGGAACTACTCGCGCTTGAGGAACCTTTGCCACCATGGGAGGAACTTTTGCCACCATGGGAGGAACCTGAGCTTGCTCCTGAGGAACCTGAGTCACCACCTGAGGAACCTGAGACAGAGTCACTTGAGCCACTCGCAGCTGAGCTATCCCCACCTGAGGCCTTGTGCTTGCCTGAATGATGCTTCTTTTCTGCGACAGTTCCATCACTAATAACAGTACTATCTCCACCGGAGGTACTTGAGCTACTCACACCAGCACTACCACTATCTCCACCAGAGGAACTTGCGCTACTGCTACCACTACCACTGTCATCAGGGGAAGTTGTGCTACTCACACTCGAAGAACTTGGGCCATTCGCGGCTGGAAAACTTGATTTACCACCAAAAAGTCCACCACCACTGCCAAGAAGCCCACCACCACCGCCAAGAAGCGCACCACTATCACCACCACCGCCAAGAAGCCCAGCAGCAGCAGCAGCAGCACTATCACTTAATGGGCTTAAGGCACCAGCAACACCAGCAACACTATCACCTGGGCTAGAGGCACTAGCACCACTATCGGAACCACTATCACTGC
>QRFB01012341.1:0-26675 GCA_008931105.1 Oenanthe javanica | reverse complement strand
TCAAAGGCTGACAAGAAAACTCTGATAGATGCTGATTTGGAATTAGCAAAGAAACTTGAAGAATAAGATAAGCCAGAGAATATTGAAGAACAAAACTTAAAGGATGCAGAACTGGCAAAGAAGATGTTTGAAGAAGAACATCCAGGAATGGATCCAGCTACTGTAGAAACTGAATTGAAGAAGTCTGGTACTATTAGTGCTAAAGTCCAGAAAAAGAAAAGAAGTATAAAGAGAGATCCAATTCAGAAAAAGACTGTTGCTCAACAGAAGAAACCAGAATCTAAGCCTTTTCAAATCAAACCTGTTGAAACTCTCATGCTAGTTGCTAAATCAAAACCAGTTTCAGACATTCAAACAAGGTCATCTGCAAAAATGCAACAGAAAGCTCAAATTAAACCACAGACACCTCTCACTATGCAAGGAACAACATTTCTTCCTGGTGGATTTAGTTATGATGTTGAAGAAGAAGAACAACAAGAAGCTCTGATTAGAAAGAAAAAGACTGATCCTCTGTGGACTACAACTCAAAGTCTGATTCTCAATGCCAGACTTGGTAAAAATAAAGGAGGCATTGGTGATTCTCATGCTAAAGTTTACAGGGGTGAAGCAAATATTTTCAGTGATCCTTTCTCTCTAAAGCACAATCCTAAGGAAGATTTGACACAAGAGCATCTTGACAAATTGATATCAGTCAACATAGTTAAAGACATTTTTGATGGAGCTCAAGCAAAGGAGAAGCTTCTATATTTTCTAGAAGATGGGAGAGTTTTGAAGATTGCTGAAGAAAATCTGATTGATAAAGCATCTAAAGAACTTGAACATGTTCTATATCTACTCAATGATGAAAATGAATCAATTTCTAGGTGGAGGAAAATAATTGAAAGGGTAATAGCTGAGAAAAAGAAAAGTAAAAGGTTGATGATGATAAACTCTGAAGAATATGAGCCTGTTTACTTACTTGAAGATGGATCAGAAAGAGCAATGAAAAAGGAGATGCAAAAGTTAAAATGGTGTTAGGGATTCCTACACTAATCTTAAATCCTAATGGAATGAAGGCTTGCTGTATTGTTCTAGATAAAAGAATGGAAAGATCATCTATCTATGCTTTGAGGACTGTTATTTATCAGATTGATGATTCTTCTGACCAAATGAGGGAATTGAAGGAGAAGCTGGTTGGTTTGCTGAAAGCTGCTGAAGACAAACTTCTATGTCAATTTCTGAAAGATGATTTTTCTTACAGAAAAGTCTAAATTGAAAATGGTGAACAAACTCTGATGCATTTGTCTTGGATTTCTGACATCATAAGTGAAATTTATGTTTTACTTCTTAAAGCATAAATTGGGGGAGATTGTTAGGAATGCAAACACTGATGATTGTCAGAGAATATCAGATCAGAGTTTGTGCTGACGTCATCAGAGATTAAGGAAGCTGTCGGTCAGAGTTTACATCATCAGAGAATACTCAAACAGACAACCGACAGAGATTAGCATCAGAGTTTATCAGAAAAGGAAACAGACAAATCAGAGTCCGAATTGGATAGTAAGAAGGAATTCGAGTGCAAGTCTAAATTACCTTATTAAAGCTATTCTATTTCCATTCTGATTTGTAATTGTATTTGTAGCTGTGTCTATATAAACACAGAGATAGGTTATAATCAAAATACGTTTTCTTTAAGCATTATTATTGTAACCTAGCAGTTCTTAAGAACAATATTTCTTGAGAGAGTTTTATATTCGAATTCATTATTAATACAAAACAGTATTCCATTCTACATACTTGTGTTCATCATCGATTAGTTTGGACTATTACATTCAACCCCCCTTCTGTAATAGATTGATTATCTGGGAAACACTATGCGATGCTACATCTACAGATCTTCGACACCACCACTACAACATCACTACCATCATGAGGATTAATCGCCAATATTATAGATACATATATGTTTATATGTATTTGTATTCTCTTGAAATTTCGATTATCCTCTCTTCTTCTATCTATCCAAGTATCATGATTCCATCATATACCCAGATCTGATGATTTTTAATAATTTGTGTTGAAAATTTTTGGTGATTTGCGTTTTAAAATTTGATAATTCCCGTTTTAAAATTGATAATTCTTGTACTGAATTAATAATTTGATATTTGAATTTTGGTGATTCTGTATGTGTGGTGGGGATAGCCGTATGTTTGTTTAAATTGTAATTATTTTGCTTTGATGATAGTGTTCGTTGTAGTAGTATGATTGTAATGGTGATATGATGGTGGTGTCGATTTTGTTGACGGTGGTATTTTAAAGTATTGGTTGTGATTGTGATGTCTAGTGAAAATGAGTGATGGCAACGATAGTAGTAGTTGTGATGGTTGCAGCCATAATATATGTATATAAATATTGTGATTTGAATTAAAATTTAGTGATTCTATTATAGTTCTAAGTTCTCTTTATAACAAAGTTCTCATTTGAGCAGCTCCCTACATATATATATATCCTTTAATTTCATTAGTTCGACGATTTTTAGAAATATTATTCGATTTTTAATATGTGAATATTAATATGTGTCTTAACCTAATTTTAATTTTTAATAAATGTAAATACATATATATACATGTAAATATATTTTAATAATTGAAATTTATTAAGGATTTTTCGGGCTTTTATCCGGGCCGAGCTGAATTCATGTTTTTTGCCAAATCAGACGGGGATGGGGCTTTTTGTTAGGCTGGACCGGGTTGGGCTTCACTTAAAAATACAGTGCCCGTCGAAGACCTTAAGCCCAGCCCGGATCAGGCCTGGCTTTTACGGATTGGACTTTTTCAGATTTTTTTCGGATGGGGACATATTTTTGTTATGCTTTTTTGTGCATCTCTACTTGGTATTTGATTAATAAGTAGATAGATATATATTGTATGTGTATGTATAATAATTCTATTCAAACTTTATATACGTGGCTTACCTGAAAATGTCCTATATATGGATAAAAGTTAAAAGTTAAGTTAAGTTAAGTTGGATTGGGTTGGGTTGGGTTGAGTTGGGTTGGGTTGGGGTGAAAGAAAAAGAGGATATAAATATATGAATTAAATTCATTATAAATTAAAGGTATGAATTAAAAATATTTCATTTATAAACAGAAGGGTATAATAGTTTTATAAAATAATTTTAAAATTTTAAATTAAGAATATTATCATATATTTATACCTTATATTATTTTATATTCTAAATTGTTCACGTACATAAAACATACAATATTAATGCATTTATTATATTCATATTAGTTGTGTTAAAAAAATATTGTTCAATTTTAAATATAATAAATTAAAATTTAATTATATTTTATGATATTTTTTTATTAAGATTTAAATTATGAAATAGATATATACCATGGGCAAAAAATTAATAATAAAAATAATTTCAAACCACATAAAATTTGAAGGTTCAGTCCGGAACTCTGGATCCGATAGTCTGGTCGGTTCGGAAGTAGATGTCCTAGTTCGTCTAGTTACGATTCTATCCTTAAAACTTATATAAAGCAAGGACATGCACTCCAGTTTTCAAACCTCAAATCGCATCTCTCTCTCTCTCTCTCTCTCTCTCTCTCTCTCTCTCTCAGTCTCTCTCCATATTTCTTAAATTTTCGATTTCGTAGTCTTGGGCTCTAAGGTTTATTCTCTCTCCCCGCCTCCACTCTCTTTGTCTCTCTCCCTCTCTCCGTGTCTTTTTTTCTCTCCCACTCTCTCTCTCTCTCCCTCCCTCTCTCCGTGTCATTCTCTCTCTACATTATTCGTTATATTACCCCGTGTGATAATTTTATTGCTTTCTCGGTTGGAAATTTGATAAGGTTTATGAATAATTAGATTATGGATTCATTACAGCTTCCCCCGGGTTTTAAATTTAAACCTAAAGATGAGGAGTTGTTGACCTACTACTTGAAGCCAAAGATTCTTGGTAAAGAGCTTCCTTGCAACATCATTGTCGAAAAGCAGATTTACGGTCCTAACTCTAACCCATGGGATATATTTGATTTCTCCGGTAACTCTGATAAGATTGTATATGTTTTTACTCGGTTAACCAAGAAAGCAGCAGTAGAAGAAGAAGAAGCAGGAGGATCATGTAATGGTGAGGAGAAGAGAACACAATATGTCAAGAAAGCGGGATGTGGGACTTGGCATGGATCAACACCCCGTAAGAAGATCATGGATAAGAAAAAGAATGTCATCGGTACTAAAAGGTTATTGGTTTTTCAGATAAATGATGTCAGTGGTATTGATTTGAATAGAGTTGGTTACTACAGAATGCATGAGTATTTGTTATTAGGGTATGAAGATTATGCACTTTGTCAGATCACTCTAGATACCACCAAGAATGCCTCGGTTGTTGATTCGTGCCCTAAAGATGCTTCGACAAGTGTTGGAACCACTAAGCCTAAAGCCACCAAGAAAACATCTAGTAAAGCTGTTCCGAAAAGTGTTAGCATCAGGCAGCCTAAAGCCAGCAAGAAAACAGTTAGTAATTGTCGTATTGCTAAGTTGTGTTCTAAAACTGTTTCAAGAAGTGTTAGCACCACTAAGCCTAAAGCCAACAAGACAACAGACACTGATCCTCGTACTGCCATGCATGAGAGAAGTGAACAAGTTGTGTTGACTGAAAGTTGTCGCCAAGAGAGTGTGGCCTTAGTAAGTTCTGTTTGTCCTTATGGTTCTGATCAGGGGTTTGTCAATAAGGGGTTGCCGCAATATGGTGATGTGGGTAGTTTCAGAGTTGAAGAAAATGTGTGTCAAGGGCTTGCACTGGGTGATTATGATCAGGGACTTACCTATGAAGAAGCAGCCCTGTTTATGATGAATAATACTAAAGACAGCCATGAGTGCAATAATGTCATAACTTCAGATTTGCTGGGTGGTAGATCTTGGTCAGAGAAAGATATTGAGGATTTATTTGAGCAAGTGCCATGCGGCAACAATGTGCAGCAAAGGGAAAACATGAATTGCAACCAAGCCTTAGAGAGAAGTATATCATTTGAAGCTCAAGTCCGTTGTTCAGATTTCAGCAGAGATAATGTAACTTTAAACATTGAAGATTTATTCGATGATTTTTGGACAGAGGAATACATTGACAATTTCCTCAAGGAAGTGAACGGAGAGGAGGACATTGACAATTTTCTGAAGGAAGTGTTGAACGACAGTGATGTGCAGCAGCAGCATCCACCAATGCGAAACATGAGTTGCAGCCAAGGTTTGGGAAAAAGCGATGTGCAGCAGCAGCAGCCACCAATGCAAAACATGAGTTGCAGCCAAGGTTTGGGAAAAAGCGATGTGCAGCAGCAGCAGCCACCAATGCAAAACATGAGTTGCAGCCAAGGTTTGGGAAAAAGGAAATCATTCGAAGCTCAAGAATGCTGCTCAAGTGGGGGGAAAAAGTTATGCAGGTGAGCAAAAAGTAGCATCAGCAGCGTAGTTATTACTCTACAAAGGCTTACCTTATGCAATTTACATGCTGTTTAACACAAATTATGTCAATTGACTTGAGTTTTGAAGATATTTACAATTACGTGTCTTGCTCTATTATTAGTTTTTCTTTCCGGTTCTGTTTTGTTTATAGAAATTGATGCACAGTGAAATAGGAATTAGCTTTTTCTGCTTAAATTATGTGTACTCTGGATTCATAGATATAATCTGTTAATGTGATAGATTTTCTTTGTCTTGGAATTATTTTGATTTTCTGTATATGTATTTTTATGATATTCTGTGCTGGTGTGACAATCTCATGTAATGCCCTGATCCTTTCCCGGTCTTCGTAGTATTTCTTATAATCAAATTAGATGTTTCTGCATGGCTTTTCAAGTTTCAGAGAGGTATAGTTTGTTTTAAGTTTAGTACTTCACTTCAGAATATAGATTTCAGGTTTCGATTACCCTGCTGTGCTGATTGGATGGGTTGCTCAGAGTGCAAGGTTGAAATGCAAATAAGTCTATCTACGTGATTGGGTTAGTGTCTTTAGGGGAGGAGAGTAGCAACATATTATGTATTATTTGTGGTTCTAATTTATATTGTAAGTAACTCCTTTTCTGTGATATTTATTTGTATGATATGCACTTAGGTTGGTAGAGGCTATATTTGGCATATATTATATTTATGTTCTTTTGGGCCTATAAACCCTGACTAATGACGACTACTTCTGATATACTCTAATTTATTTATGTTTGCGCACCCAAAAAATAATATTAATGTTATATTTAATATAAATCACAGTTTGACAAATATAGAAGTGTCTGTCCTTCTATTACAGTGCTGGAATGATAGATTCTTGGAGAATTCTGAAGGCTTTGATCAGTGGCGGACGCAGGCGAACGGGTTCTTGGAAAATGGGGGGGTGCAGTCAAGCCTAATTTAAAATAAAAATAAAAATAAAAATAAATTACAACGTAATCTGCCACCACGGGAGGGGCCGAGACCCCCCGTAGTCTGACCGTTAGTCCGCCCCTGGCTTTGATGGTTGCCTGTGTTATAAATGGGATCGGTGATGTAGTTCTTTGCACATTCCTAGTGTATGATATTACAGGAGTGGCATGGGCACAAGAATGCTGTAAGCATTGTATTTTATCTTCTTAACATACCATTTTATACACTCTGTATGATTCAATTTCTGGAAATGTGGAATCTGCTTCAGGTTGGCGCACATCTGTTCCATCATTCAGTGCTAGTTGGATTTTGTGTTAAGGTTGACAACTTGGTACTCGATCTTATTGGTGTATCAACACAATTAAGTTGTGTTTCAGCTGTTATTTTATGCACTTCTTGTCTAATATGAACCATAGCATTCATGATGAGTCAAGTCTGACAAACTTACAAAAGTCTATCTTTTTCTTACAGTCTTGGCATGAAAGATACTTTGGGTCCTCTCAAGATATTTTGTTAAATGTAGCTTCATACATCAGGTACATGTTTCAGTTTCCTAGCTTGTATAATTTACTTAATTGAAATGTGGATTGTGGAATCTGCTAACAGGTTGTTGCAGCTTATTTGATAGTTGAAACAATATATCATGCTTGCTCTCTCTGTCCATTATTCATCTAGTTGCAGCATTCAGCGTCTATAAATAATGCCTGCACCTCTAGTTTTTGTATTAATTATGTCAGAGGCGCCACTAATTCCCGGTCCCGGATAAAAAATCTTATCAAATTGGAATCGTGCGGGTTCATCCTATTATTAGTTCAGTGCTAGAGTTATATTATTTTATTTAAATTATTAGTTGAAACTATTTTTATAAATATTTATACATATGTATTTATTTTTATTTTTATCATAAACAATGTTTATTTATGTATTTATTTTTATATTTTAACAATTCAATATTAATTAAAATTTAACTGATTTCTCACATACACCTCATCTCTTGGATTTCATAAATTTATGTATGAGTTTAAAAAATAGGTATAAAAATTATCCAACCAAATATCGAATATAAATGTTATTTATTTTATATTCATATCTCAAATGCAACTATATAGTCTTTATATAATCGACTCTTATAAAGTCTACAATCCTTGTATAAATAACAAACTTGTTTCTGGTATATTTACAGGCAAGAATCGAACCCAAGACCTTGGGGACGACAAAGGGATAGCTCTACCACTGACCTACTCTCAACCCACAACCCATGTTTAGTCATCATCACTTAAATTATTATTTCAATGACCCATATATCTTCTAACTATACTTGCTAATCAAAGAGATATCACACTTTCCAATTTATCACATATTCACGTGTCCCATAAAATAATTTTAAAAACAAAACAACGAATAAAATTCATTTAGATACCATTCATTTCTTTATTTCATATAAATAAAATAATATAAAAACCCCCCATTTAAGTAATATAATTTAACCACACTACTGCTTCTACTCAATTTTTAAAATATAAAATTCACAAAAGCCTGTACTTTATTTTTAAAATAAATTAAATTTGTTTAAAATATTAACAACTCAAAACCCTTCCTAGAGTAAGTCCATAATTTAATTAATTAATATTTTAACTAAAATATAAATAATATCATAAAAAATGATATTTAAACCGTGCCTAACATTATGACAGTTATTACATTATTTATTTTGAACTAATCACTAATTATTACGTATTTTGAATAAAAAAAATATTTTTCTCTCTTTTCTTTCTATTTATTGTCCATCTTTTTATAAATTTATTATTATAATAATAATATGAACCAGTGTTGTAAAAAACGTGAATCGGACTTAGTCGGTGAAGACATGAAAATGGATTAATCGAATAAATCGGGAACTAATCAGAATGATTAATTGAATAATCGGGGATTTAATCGGATGAGATACCGAACATGAATTAACCCCGGTGATTAATAATCACAACAATGATAGGAACGGATATAGAAAAATTATTGGTCGAATTGATATACAAATACGAGTCCATTTTCCTGCCATCACATATTCACAGACATGAGACAATTACTTTCTATCATCGCTCTCTAATTCTCTTGCCCAAGTCAACCATCACAGGCATGAATTTAAAAGCCCTCCTTACCACTACTCCTACTACATTCCGGAACCCTAAATTCCCTGCACATTATAAACATTCATTTCTTCATCCTGCTCCTCGTCGTATGTTGTCATGCACATTACCTCGAAAACATGATATTATCAAACATCTCTTTGTCTCATTCACCAGAGCAAGTGATGATGACAATGTGGATGCTCTGTTTCAACTGATAATGTTGTGGCCAATGAGAGCATTTGGAGCCACATTGTTGAGATTGTTAGATTTTGTGGACCAGCAACTGGGCTTTGGTTATGTGGGCCTTTGATGAGTTTGATTGATACTGTTGTCATTGGTCAGTCCAGTTCTATTCAGCTTGCTGCTTTAGGTAATTATATCTTGCATTATTATTATACATATCATGATTTTTGTCCTTTTTCTTGATTAATTTTTACTAAACCTGCAATTTGGTACACGATAACACGACACGAATACGGCACGGAAATTTAGTGTTTGGATTTGATAATTAGGTACACGAACACGAAACGACCTGATTGACAGGTCTAATTTTTACCGGGGTTGCTGTTAATGTTGTAAAATTTACTCAAATATGCATTTCAGCATTTGTATTTAAATTGTTAGGATCTAGGATGTTTTAAGTAATGAGGGTTTCACGTGTAGAGTGCCTTAACACGACTTCTCAATTGAAACCCATTTAATTCATTTTAAGGTTTCGGAAGAGTTGATAACTTAACACGAAGTCGTGAACTTATGTAACAGCAAGGATATATTAAAATAAAATTAGTGAGAAACCAGGAATATAAAGATAAAAGCAGAGTATGTAAGAAAATTGTGAATGTCCGCAAATGTAATAACTCACACATAACCTTTGTTGGTGCTATTGGTTCATTTTCGCGATGCAAATAGTGTTTGTTACTCAATCAAAAACTCTTTTCAGAATTTCAGTTTCTCTCCACGATGACATCTCAGCTTTACACAATATTTGTAATGTAACAAGAGTTCACTAAATTAGTAATCAGTTAAAGAGGTGTAAAATATTATGGATCGGATATGCACTTACACTGAAGAAAATAAGTCGTTGAATATATCAGATAGAAAGGTATTTGGATATAGCATGCTTCCCTTCTTTAAGCGTTGCTAAAATCTCATACTAAATTTTCTGTCCTAGTTTGTGTCATGGTTAAACACTTTAAATTGAATTTAGTTCTTCCGCAGCATAGCACTAACAATTGCCCTCATTTATTTCATTTAATAATGGTTAAAAAGTACATATTGTCGCTTTGCCTTGACTACCTTTGTCTCTTGTAAATATGATGTATACCACATATAGAGGATTGATTTAAACTTATATTCCATGAATATTCATTTGCAGGACCGGGGACAGTGTTGTGTGATGATTTAGGTTATGTTTTTATGTTCCTTTCTATTGCTACCTCAAATCTTGTTGCCACTGCACTGGCTGGGCAGGTTAGTTCGGTACTTTCAAAATTACGAAAAACGCTAAATGCACATACTTTTTACACCCATTTTTCTACTTCTATTAATACAGTTAATGAGAAAATTAAGTCCATTGTGACAATGTTTTGTTTGACATTTATTTATCATACTTGTGGGAATTATGATGTTTTGCGATTACCTCGATTGGATATTGATTTTTAAATTTGGGCTCACTCGTCGTATATGTTTAATTTGAATGTATGTGTATCCTTCATTTTCTTTTTGATGTTAATTATAAATTTATTATACAATTTAGAAATTATATTTGTTGACTAATGAGCTAGTTTGTTAGAGAAATAACTAGAACATGCTTTCATCATCCCGAATGACCTGAATCCAAGAGTCTGGTCCCTATTTTGTTTTTGATATTAAGTAATATAATCTGAGTTTAAAGTTAATAGTCTTCTCATCTTATATAGAACCCCAAAGTTAGTATGTCTTTTCCTCTAGAAAATAAATCTGATACACTGAAATGGGGGCACCATATGAGAAAGTTGTGCTACAAGGTAGATAATTTGGACACAGCTTCCTTGTATTACCTACAGTGCGTCAATTTTGCTGCTGACCACGACAATCAAACTCTGGTAAAATAAATGGCCAGTTTTACAAATCTCACAATTCAAACTTTGACTGGTCTTGTATATTCATTATCAAAGATGAATTTACTTATATGAGAAATGTATAAGCACAGGCAAGCTCCTCTTATAGTTGGGTTTCTTGTTGTTCCTGGCCATATGGTTGTTGCTGTTAGCTACTATTTAGACGCATAACGGTTATCTAATATATACTATATACTTATGTTCTCTAACTTAAAGCTAGTTTTCTACTCATCTTCAATTTATGCTGTAAATCTTGAAAATAGTTCCACTTTTTCTGTAATTTGTATAATATTTGAACTGATTATACTATTACAAGCTCTTTATTGTATTTCTTTCTTTGTGGAACTAATCCATGCTGGTGCGGGTAAAGATGAAGTGCAACATCAGATATCTATCATGCTTTTTGTTGGGTTGACTTGTGGCGTCTTGATGCTTTTGTTTACAAGATTCTTAGGAACATGGGCACTAACAGGTAGTTTTGGCCTATTTCGCGATATATACTGGTAGAGTCCTGCTTATCTTTAACTATGCATTTTATCTTCCATTTCTAGCAGATGCTAACCAGTGACACTCTCACGAATTACATTTCCAGCTTTTACCGGGGCAAAGAATGTAGATATTATATATTCAGCAAACAAATATGTCCAGGTTAATTTATGGCAAATAAACCTCTTTTTTTTTGCTAGTTGGAAAATCAGCACATTATGTCTTCATTTGTATGACTACATGCACTCGAATTATTTATATTCCTTTATTGTGGATTATGTGCATTATTATTAGCCAATAAGCAGTGACACTTGTAGTTTGTATAAAGTCAACCTATTAATATTAAAAGTAATGCTAGGGGTACAAAATTGGGTACAAAAATTTGGTCCCAAATGATGTGGCAGAGGTGACGTGTCAATCTGAAAAATTTTAATTGGTGAGATTTGTGTGAATATATTGGGGTCCATTATATTTAATAGAATTACAATCAATCAGAATCTGCCATGTGGCATTTGGGAACTATTTTTGTACACCATTTTGTACCCCTAGCATTACTCTAATTTATTAAACATGTATAGAGCAAAATAACTTTTCGCTAGATATATTGATATACTATAGGGATCAGACCCCTTTAGTTTGAACTTCACAAACATGTGTTAGAATGTAAGTTGATAAATCTTTTAATTATATTTTCAGTGTCTTCGATTCTATTAAATCTTTTCGATATATTGTTTTAAATGACGTGAATTCTCAATATTATACTAAATTATATAATACGCTACAGGCTAAGGCTACCTTGGTAATTAGCATAGATATAAAAAAAACAAAATCCTACCTGTGTTTTTGTCTATATTACGACTGTATACATATGCAGTATTTGATATTGAACAGTTTAAGATTGTACAAATTTATTAATTTTGGCTTGGAGAACCCCGAAGATGTAATATCTTTTCTTCTTAGGTCTCAATAAGTCCACTAATCCAGGCATTTGCTAAAATTTTAGGCATACACTTTCGACAATGAGATAGGGATTAGCTGTTGATGCCTAAATTCAGTGAACTCTGGATTCATAAATATTATTTATTCGTTAATGGTTAATATTTCCTTAAAATAAATAGTACTACGTTGGTAGCTTTTAAAGTTTCAATAAACCAATTTTTCTGCACTGGTGTGGCAATGTCGTGTTCTGATCATTTCCCTTGTCCATGATCTTGATTTATTATGCATGATCTCTGTGGGCTAAATGTCAGATATATTTCTTTGAATTTAATTATATGTTTCTTCAAAGGATTTCAGCTTTGAGAATGGTCTAGTTCAACTAGTTTTTTAATCTGTGTACAGATTCGAGGTTTGGCTTGGCCAGCTGTGCTGATTGAATGGGTTGCTCAAAGTGCAAGGTGCAAACAAGTCTTTTTCCATGATAGGATTAGTGTCTTTCGGGTTGAGGAGTAGCAATAAGCATCATCTGTGTTTGTATTTCGTATTGTAATCTACTCCATTACTGTAGTATTCAGTTTTAAGTTCTAATACTCTGACAAGTGTCTGCCTCTCCACATAATTCATAGGGAAATCCAGAAACCTACATTATTTTAATATTTAAATATGAACCGCAGAGTCTATGATGAGTTAAGTTTGACAAATTTATTAGTGTCTGTTTTTTTTATTACAGTCTTGGCTTGAAAGACTCGTGGGGACCTTTGAAGGCTTTGATCGTTGCTAGTGCTATAAATGGTATTGGCGATGTAGTTCTATGCACATTTCTTGGCTATCGTATTGCAGGAGCAGCATGGGCAACAATGGCATCACAAGTATGCTGAAAGAGCATTGAATCTTATCTTCTTAAAATTTTATCTGATGTTATCTTATTTCATCTCACTTTATACTCCCTGTACACTTTACTTTTCCTTGTATGATCCGGAATCCGCTTCAGGTCGTTGCAGCTTATATGATGGTTGTCGCTCTGAACAATAAAGGATATAATGGGTTTGCTCTCTCTGTTCCATCGTTCAGTGAGTTGCAGAACATATGTATGCTTGCAGCTCCAGTTTTTGTACTTATGATGTCAAAGGTTGGCAACTTCTTTCTCAATACTCTTGGTGTATCTACTCCAATGTGACACCACTAACAGAAGTTGTGCTTCAAGGTGGCATTTTATGCACTTCTAGTCTATTTTGCTACATCTATGGGTGTTCAAACAGTTGCTGCTCATCAGGTCAGTTTGGAGTGTGGTATCATTTCTTTCTTTCCTGTTTCTACTTGGTATTTGCAAGGATCTTACGGATAATATCACCTTAACAAATTGGAAACATTTCAGGTCATGATCCAAATGTACTTCATGTGTGCAGTAAGGGCCGAACCTCTAGCTCAAACAGCTCAATCATATATGCCTGAGCTGTTATATGGAGCTAAGCGAAGCTTTTCAAGGGTTAGTAGAATTCATTTGTTATTGACAAGGTCCTTTTCAGATTGAATCTTCTTTGATATCCAAGACAACTAAATTATTTATTTAAAGAATAAAGATGCAGAGCTATGCTTGTTTTAAGAAACTAAGCTTGGGGCATAACTATTTATTCTGATTTTACAATACAAGGGTCTNTTTAAAGAATAAAGATGCAGAGCTATGCTTGTTTTAAGAAACTAAGCTTGGGGTATAACTATTTATTCTGATTTTACAATACAAGGGATATCGTTTCATTATTCTTCAAGTAACTCCATGAACTTTTTTTCATCAATTTTTTGGTGCACTAAGGGGTAAAATTTATATCCACACTCTTCATCGGATTATTAATCTCACATGATATGAACTAAAAAGTAATAACAGATAATCCATGCGATGCATGATTAGGTTTAGGACAGTTTTGTCCCTGGTAATGTAAAAGTTGACCAAATAATCCTAACCCAAACCTTAATCCTAAGAAGCAATCATAGCACTAGAGTAAATGGATTATACTCTTTGGCAATTTAGCTAATTTAATTTGAGTGGGAGTTATCTTATATTGCTATGTAAATTCTAAAGTGAAATCACTAATTTTAAAACATCAATTTTTGTAATTATTTTTGTTGTCTATATCCTGAAATATGTGGTATAAAATAGGCACGGATGCTGTTGAAGTCTTTGGTCATTGTTGGGGCGTTAAGTGGTATAACATTAGGATCAATTGGAACAGTTATTCCCTGGTTGTTTCCGTTTGCATTTTCACCAGATAACGAGATCATACAAGAGGTCACTTCTATCATATCTATTTCTTTCTTTCGCAATTTTTTAGTTGTTTAAGCTATATGAGGGCTGCAATCCCTTTACTTCAAAGTCAAATAATCTTATTTTCTATTGTTGCAGATGCATTATCACACTGTGTGCCACGCCTAGTACTTCTGGTCTTGAGGGGACATTGTTGGTGAGCCTGTTCTATAGAATTTTCTCGATCTTTCGAATCTCCTCCATAATTTTTTGTACATGCATTCTTGGTCTAAGTTCTGTCAATTCATGTTAATCCAGAACAGTTAATAAATATAAGCCACCAGCTGCCCATTATGTTAACTATGTTCTTTCCTAAAAGGCTTTATCTTCAAGTTCGAACATAAGTGACATAACTGACATATCACTGGTTATGTTGTGGGGTAAAGGTATGCTCATATAACAAAAACGGCAATGTAATATTGTAGTGCTGATAGATCATATGTTGAGTTCTGTGTTTTTCCTTTTCACAGATAATTTTAGCGAATGTGATACCACTGTTATCTTAATGTTGCTCATCATTTGATTACACAATCTTCTATCAGCATTCCCTTTTGTTTGTCAGGCTGGACGAGAGTTGAAATTTATCAGTGTGTCGATGACTAGTATCGTTTTTTGTGGGGCTTCGCTACTCGTGGTACTGTTTCTGCATTGTTTTCATAAGATCAAGTTAATTTTACTTCTATAAATTTGAATTGATTATAGTTCAATTCAATATATATCTTTCAATATATACCTTCATGAGGATAAGAATCCTTAGTCTTGTAGAATCACCAGCCAGATAAATAGTTCTTGAAATTTTTTCTCAAACTACCTTTATGTTGGCTATCGTTTTTGACATGTCATAATAATGAGAATTAGAGAATTCACGAAATTTACACTCAAGTTACATATTACAGGTGTTGAGCAACAGGGGACTTGGTTTATCTGTTTGCTGGTGGGCATTAGCAGCATTTCAATGGGTAACTTGCCTTCTTAATCATGATTTCACACTCGAAATAATTTTTTTGTAATGTAGTTGGACAGTTCTAAGCATATTTATCAACTCTATTTGTGTCATTTTTCTTTTTGTAATTTTCAGTCTAGATTCGATATTGCTTTTGCGTGCCTCACTTCAACAGGTGGAATACTTTGGTCTAACAAAACATCACTTCACTATCTGGAAAAACAAAATGCTGCTTAGATTTAGATTTTTTTTGAGTAAAACTTGTATGCTTATGCGTTTCTTCTTAAAACTCGAGCTCAACTTGTTAAAACTCGAAAAAAGTAGAATATATCCTGAATATTTTTATAATATTCTTAGCGTTTTAAGTTTAAAATTACAATTTAAATATTTAATATGAGAATTATTTGTAATAATAAATTAAAATTTAATATTGAGTTGAGTTAATAATCGATAATTAGTTGGGTCAAGTGAGTTTGAATTTTTTTTTTCCATCTAAAACTTAACTGTTCGCAAGCTGCTCGTTAAGGGCTCGAGCACGGCTCATTTTTGTGCGATAAAAACTCGAGTGTGACTCGATTTGTTATACGAGCTCAAGCTCGAACACATTTTTTGTGCGATAAGAAAACTTGGCTTGTCAGAAAAAAAATTAAGTTAACTTCATCTTGTTTGGGACAAAACTCGACTCGACTCTGTTCGTGAACAACCCTAATGATTTATCCCTTTCATCTTAATTACTGTAGATTAAATATTTGTTTTGGAAGAAAGTTATGTATGTGATTGTGAGTGTATAATTTATGAAAAATAAATTCGAAATTCTAATTTACAAGAGGTCACAATTATACATTGATTCGAAAGTAAAGACATGAGTACATGAAAAACAGTAGTTAGATTACATATTAAACAACTATTTAAGTTTATTCGAAAGCAAGCAAATAAAGCAGCCCAAAGATATGATGTTTCTTCTCCATAATGAAATTGCCCATATTCAATATAATTTTTCTAATCCAAATGTAAAGGTATGGCAGGAAACTGTTAGAACAGGAAAGGGATTGGAGTAATGGACTACAAGTAACAAATCCTATTTGTAATATGAAAAGAAAAAGTAAAGATCATTTTTCTTAATCCTCAAGTGCCAAGGAAAGACATGACGGGCATCAAAATCAAATTTCTAATCAAGCTGAGCTTAATTTTCGTAGATCCAAACCCAAATTTGATTCTCCTTTATTCAAGAATAATACGAAAATTTATAAAAAAGCTCCTAGTTTTAATCTAAATAGGAAAACGTGTAACATCCTATATATATAACGAATGTTCCCTGTCAAAAAACACAAGTAAGCTGCCACTTATTTTCAAATTCTTACACACGTACAAACACTATATTTAAATAAAAAACACCGAACTTGTGAATGATGGATGAAAGTATCAAATTACCTGCTGGATTTCGTTTCAGCCCTTTCGAAGAAGAACTTATATCTTTATATTTAAAGCCTAAAGTACTGGGACAAAAGCTACCATGCTATGTTGTGGAGGAGAGACAACTGTATGGTCCCAATGCCAATCCTTGGCAAGTTTTCGACCCTGAAAACCATTCATAGATCCTCTCCGAAGTTACTCCCGGAAGGTTTGAAAAAGTTACTAGTGGCTTTGTTAACTTAACCAAGATGGGCGTTGAAAGAAAGTACAAGTTTCGAAGGACCCACACCTTAAAAAAAGCTGGTTGTGGAACTTGGGGCGGGAAAACCGGTTGCAGCGAGATTAAGAATTGTAATGGTGATGTTATTGGGGAGAAATGATTGCTAGTTTATGAAATCAATGAGGTTTCTGATCTGGATTTGAGCAAGGTAGGTTACTGGAAGATGCATGAATATAACTTACACAGGATTAACGAGGACATTAGTAATCCCGGTATNCACTATATTTAAATAAAAAACACCGAACTTGTGAATGATGGATGAAAGTATCAAATTACCTGCTAGATTTCGTTTCAGCCCTTTCGAAGAAGAACTCATATCTTTATATTTAAAGCCTAAAGTACTGGGACAAAAGCTACCATGCGATGTTGCGGAGGAGAGACGACTGTAATGGTGATGTTATTGGGGAGAAATGATTTCTAGTTTATGAAATCAATGAGGTTTCTGATCTGGATTTGAGCAAGGTAGGTTACTGGAAGATGCATGAATATAACTTACACGGGATTAATGAGGACATTAGTAATCCCGGTAANGTTACTGGAAGATGCATGAATATAACTTACACAGGATTAACGAGGACATTAGTAATCCCGGTATTATTGTTCTTTGCAAGATAACCTTCGACTGTTCCAAAAGCCCTGCCATAAAATTGCATGGTAATACTGATCACGATCATCTGGTAAAAAGTAGCAGTAATGTTGAGAGTGTGAGTTCACCATCAACAATCAATAACAGTACCGTTGATCGTAATCAGGGTGTCATGGGAAATTATGAAGAAGCTATTACTACTCAGGCAAGTCGTGATGATTCAGTAGTGTCTGACAGTTACAGGGATAAAGGAAAAGAAAGGTACAATGAAACTGAAATTGTTGAAATATGTGATGGAGTGGAAAGTACTTGCATTAAAGAGAATATACTGAAATATGTGAGTTTACCATCGGAACAACTGGATACTGGTTATCTGAATCCCGCATCCTCCTCCGATTTTTATTGGCATGGTAAATATGATAATAATTATAAGAAAATTAAAAAGGAAGATGGAAGAGAAGATTCTAATTTTGGCATAACTGAGGTGAAGCCGGTATCCTCCGATTTTTGTTGGCCTAGTAAATATGACGATTATAAAAAAAAATAAAAAGGAAGGTGAAAGAGAATATTCGAATTTTGGCACGACTGAGGTCAAGTCAGTATCTTCCGATTTTTATTGGCCCACTAGATACGATAATGATTATTAAAAAATTAAAAAGGAAGGTGGAGGCNATAACTGAGGTGAAGCCGGTATCCTCCGATTTTTGTTGGCCTAGTAAATATGACGATTATAAAATAAAAAAAAAAGGGAAGGTGAAAGAGAATATTCGAATTTTGGCACGACTGAGGTCAAGTCAGTATCTTCCGATTTTTATTGGCCCACTAAATACGATAATGATTATTAAAAAATTAAAAAGGAAGGTGGAGGAGAGGATTCGAATTTTGGCATGACTGAGGTCAACCCGGTATCCTCCAATTCTTTTTGGCCTGCTAAATATGATAATAATTATCAAAAAATTAAAAAGGAAGCAGGTGGAAGAGAGTATTCGGGTTTTGGCACGACTAAGGTCGAGTTTTCCAGCTATCTGAAGCCCAAAGAAGAGCAGCCAGTCGAAGACACTACTACTACCCTAGGAAAAAGAGAACTTAAAGTTGAAACTTCAAGCGCAATGACTAAGAAGTTGTGTCCCTTCACCGTGATCATAGATTAATAGCACCTTACTGCTATTAGTGTTTGTCTATATGGAGAACTGATTTGTAATTCTATTAATTTATTGTAAAAGTTTTAGATTTAGTTATGTTAATCAAGCTTTGTTTGTCCTGTTTTTTCACAACTTTTGTTGTTTGTATGTAATGATATATTCCACTGCAATTTGTTTTACTGTACACGGCACTTAATTTATCATAATGTCACTGTAGTATATTTTATAAGCTACCTATCTCAGCACAAATTTAATTATTGGTTTGTATGGTTTTAAAGTTTACGCTAAATTAAAGTGACTANGACCAAAACTCTAGCTAATTAGTTGATAATAAATTGAGGTCCGCTATGTGCGACACAAAGACACTTAATGCTAACAGATTATTGGTTATTTACTGTTTTTCTACATCTTAAACCCTTATTAAGCTTTTGTGAAATATTGCAGAATCAGTAAATTTTCTAAAGCAAACGTTGAATTATTGTTCTCTTTTCGTGGTCTAATTCATTGTATAGCTAAAGCCTAAAAGCATGGGTCATAGAAGACTATTTCTTGATCATAAGCAAAAAGAAAAGCTTCATTTCCACTTTGCATAAAATCTATTATAACTCCAGTACAGCAGATTCAAACTTAACTTCAAAATTTTCATCTTTCAAATGAAAATGCCTCGTTGCTATTTATTGACCTTTGCCATTAACTTGCATACCTACAAATTTAATGATCTAATAACTACTAGTAAATCTCAGAAAAAGAACAAGAAGAATAACAAGAATGTGGATAAAATGTGTGTTCGCCGTAAACAATAATCGACTGCCATGGACCGTTCTAGTGATTGATAGTTTGCCTGATCCAGGCTTTAGTATGGATTAGATCATCCTTGGCCCTGCTTTAGTGATGATCAGGCCTCTGTTGAGCCACATCCTACCACATATTTGAATCTGACTTGTGCTATTAATCCAATGAGAAACCAAACTGATTTGAATTATCAATTATATTTGTATTTACACTTGGATTTTGTTTCTGTCGAAGATGAGCTATAATCCAAGTTTATAGGAAACGCCAAAATGCAATACATATATTTTAGAGATGAAAATTTTCATAACAATATCAGTAACTACATAAGCTATGCGGAAGCTATGTGATACAGAAGGATGACGTGAAACTTACTCTGCGATAGGTTAAGGCAAACGTATAATGAAATACTTGGAGGAACTCTTTGTAACAATGAGCCGATCAGGCAGACCGGAAAATAGAGATAAAGTTATGCAATTTCATGCTTAAGTAATTCATGGGGCATCAAATTGTCGGAGTACAGTATTCCGCTGGGTAACGTAAGGCGTCTTAGTGCACTACTGAATCGGCACTGAAAAAAAAAATAAGTAAATGAATATTGTCGAGTGAATTTATAAAAGTAAAAGTAAAATATAACTGAAGTATTTCTATGAAAGATAAATTACCCATTGAAATGCTGCTAGAGCCCACCAGCAACCTGACAAACCAGTTCCTCTACCACTCAAGACCTGAAACAAGTGCGAGGGCATTTGAGTTTTTTGGTTTTTCGTTGACAACAATATTTAGAGAAGTTACAAAAACAGAGGAAGCAATATTAATGGCTTCTAGAGATTCTATAGCTGGTTGTTATGCTAAGTATCTTATATTGCTCAAGTACCCCAGTACTACAACTTATAGGATGTTTAGATAGATCAACTATACAATAAATTGACATTGATAAAGATATAGTTAATTACCATTATATAAAGAAATGAAAAAAAATTCATACCAGTACAATGAGAGTACCAAATGCAAAAATCACACCCATTGACAAACTAATATATTTCAAATCTCGTCCAGCCTGCAGACATGGAGAAGAATACTGATGCTTGTACAAAGGTTATAAAATAAAGACAATCTACTTTGTTAAACTATAGTACTATACTAGGACCATAATGGAAACATTGTAAAACTGTGCTTGGAATTTGTTGAACAAAAAATTTTTGAATTCTATTTCTTTTGCTAAATAAAATTCTTTGAACTTTAAGGTTGAACAAACATGGAACTAACATATATACATAGGTTCACTACTTCACTTATATATTGACAATTTATAAAAATGTTCTGTATGTGGCGACATCAAAGAAGACCATTATACCTGGATACTGGGAAAAGATTTCTTTTTTCCCCTTAAACGGTTGGTACTTATAGCTTCTAAGTCGGTCAAACCTCAAAAGTAAATAACTTAATTAAAGAATAAAGTACAATGTAGCTGAAGTAAAATTCTGTTTTAAATGGCTTACCAACAGTGTCCCTTCAAGGCTTGAAGTACAAGGAGTGACACACAGAGCAATAAAGAATGGAATAAGCACTTTATGCATCTGCGTAGAGGCAAACAGGAGTATGAGGTGAAGGAAACTAATAGTTCGTGGGTTTATCTACTTCAAAGCAATAACACATGTCACTTGTGTCTGCGTTTACTAAATCCAGTTATCCATGATAATGGAACAATTAGTAATCACGTGATAAACTTAACAATGAAATTATCATAACTCCTACTTAAACTGACCTAACCCCAGAGAGATTTGCTCTAGCCAGAAGGCCAAGTGGAAAATGTTGGATAATATTGGTTTAGGACCAGTGGCGGAATCAGGTCGGAGCTGACCCCGCTCCAGCCCAGGCTAACCTCCGCAGTTAAAAGTTTACTTTTTAGTCTTGGTAAAACTATAAAAACCAGTGAATAAAAAAATTATTAGTCCTGATTAAAAAATTTACACTAATTCAGCCCCGAGTAATTTGTAATTCTGGTTCTGCCACTGTTAAGGGTTTAATATCTCTACAACCTAATGATTTCCTTGAGTGTCACCATCACACATATTACTATACGGTGGCTAACTAAAATAATTACAATCGCATAAAAAGTGGTACCGAACTGAGGAATGCAAATGAACTTACCTCCATTATGACTTCAGCATCAGGAGAAAATGCTTGGGGAAACAACAAGGGAACACATGTACCTATAGATCCTAGTATTGTTCCGCTTAGTGCTCCAATGATAAGAAGAGATTTCAACAGCATACGTGCCTGTTTGGTACCTTCAGTTTATCAGATTTCACACAAAAACATCAACCGAACTAGTGTTTTGTAACTAACAATTTTCTGTATGAAAATGACTAGCATAAATTTCATCAGCAGCAGCAATTCTACTGCTGCTGCCACTATCACTACCATAGGTTCCATCGACATTCATCGGTAATCCTCAGCCACATAAAACCCTGAAACACTTATGTGGACTTTTTAAGATGTAAAATCACCAACCTTTGACAAATTTCGGTTAGCTCCATGTATCAGCTCGGGCATGAATGATTGAGCAGTTTGAGAGAGAGGTTCTGCCCATACTGCACACATGCAGAATATTTGGATCATGACCTAGAAAGATTTTCAATTGATCAAGGTAAGTGTGCTTGAGCTCGTTACATATAGAATGCAGAAGCAGGTCACAGAAACACAGGATAACAATAACAGACCTGATGTGCAGCAACTGTTTGTATACCAAGAGAAGTAGAAAAATACACAAGAAGTGCGTAAAATGTCACCTAAAAACCCATTCTGTATTAGTTGTCGCAGCTTATTATACACAGAAAAAGAAACAAGCAATGTCGTCACAAACCTTTGATATCATGGTGACAAACACTGGTGCGGCGAGGCTGTATATATGTTTCAAATCATTGAATGATGGAACAGAGAGAAGATAACCATTATATCCTTTCTTGTTAAGTGCCTCAACCATCATATAAGCTGCAATAACCTAAAGCATATTCAAGTAAATAAATTAGAGGAGAAAAAGTTTGCAGTGAAGTGTCTAAAGTGAGTGTGCATCAACATCAATTTCTCAATACTGTAAAACTGGAACATAATGCTTAATCACTGTACTTGTGATGCCATTGTTGCCCATGCTGCTCCTGCAATACCATAGCCTAGGAATGTGCATAAGACCACATCACCAATCCCATTTACAGCGCTGGCAACTGACAAAGCCTTTAAGGGTCCCCAAGAATCTTTCATGCCAAGACTGAACCAGAATAGATGATAACTAGTAAACATGCCAATCTTGAATCTTCATATATACGAAGACCTGAAAGCTATGAATCTTAAAAATGACAATGGTGTAATTTTACAGTTTTTTTTAATGAGATTAGTCATTCTTCAGAGTATAAATGTAATTAATCCTTGAAATGTTTAGGTGCATTCTTCACTTCTACCAATACTGAATCATACCAAATCTCATGTGCTCACATTAACAACGCTTGCAGTCCTAAAGAACAGTTTGCAGTAAATGAATACAACAGAAAATACTTTATAGTGCACATTCTCTACCACAGAAATGATATTACAGAAACAGAGCTATGAGTTCGGACCTGGCACTCTGAGCAACACATCCAATGAGCACAGCGGGCCAAGCAAAACCTCGAATCTATGAACAAAATAAACAAAAGTAAAACTTTATATTTAGAAGCAATTAAAAGATAGCAAAAGTNCAGAATAGATGATAACTAGTAAACATGCCAATCTTGAATCTTCATATATACGAAGACCTGAAAGCTATGAATCTTAAAAATGACAATGGTGTAATTTTACAGTTTTTTTTAATGAGATTAGTCATTCTTCAGAGTATAAATGTAATTAATCCTTGAAATGTTTAGGTGCATTCTTCACTTCTACCAATACTGAATCATACCAAATCTCATGTGCTCACGTTAACAACGCTTGCAGTCCTAAAGAACAGTTTGCAGTAAATGAATACAACAGAAAATACTTTATAGTGCACATTCTCTACCACAGAAATGATATTACAGAAACAGAGCTATGAGTTCGGACCTGGCACTCTGAGCAACACATCCAATGAGCACAGCGGGCCAAGCAAAACCTCGGATCTATGAACAAAATAAACAAAAGTAAAACTTTATATTTAGAAGCAATTAAAAGATAGAAAAAGGGGGAAACAGATAAAGATTTATACAAATTTATTGACAGATACATCACCAAACTCTTAAAACCTGGCTCGCTATAATTTTGCATGTATTAACTTAGAGTCTCCATGATTGTTGGATAATTTTCTAATTTAGTAAATAATGTTATATATAATATATGATCCAGTTAAGGCCTCATCCTAACACCTTAAGGTTTTGGGAGGGTTGATTACTTAACATGGGTTCAAGTCCTCCCACAGTCCCACCACCAATTGTTTGAATTTATTTGTTTTGTTTGTCTGTTGGTTGCTTTTTGGTTTTTTTCTTTTTTTTTTGCTAAATGTCTGTTGTTTTCTTTTATCTGTTTGTCCATGTGAGTGACGGGGAGTGTTGAATATTATATATGATCTAATTAAGGCCTCCTCCTAAACCGTAAGGGGGTTTTGGGATAGTTGGTTACTTATCAATTACCAATAAAAATAATGTTGTTGTTCACCAATATTCTACAATCTTATTTGTCTCCTTGTTTGCAAATTATTAACATTACTTGGAGGAAAGGTCCAAGAAGGCACATAATCAGCTAAAAATGCGCAAAATAGCACTTCTAAAAATATTGGCCTTCTCAGGCACACTCTTAACGCAAGATTTACTGATTCACTGACGTTAGGCATCTATATCTGTTCATCCCTCTGCTCTCATCTCATTGCATATATTACAGCACAATATCATATGTACATAAGCACATTTCCTTCTCTTCTGCCTAAATTATGCAGACAATACAATTTTATGCTGATTTGTTTTTTTTTTTGGAAAAGCCATGATAATGCAAATTTTAAACTCATTACAACTATAACACATGCATTACCTGCATGCTAGAAAGGACACCTTTTTGAACAGTGCTGTTTTGGGTATTTATACCCCATATTTATCCAAACATTTATCCTAGTTTTTGCAGATAAAACTTATAAAACAAATATTTATCCAAAATAATCATAGACAAGTTTATTGATATAGCACTTTCAGAGAGATTTTCTGATGTGACTGTCATTCTTTCAGTACTGCAGTAGTGTAGGAGTACAAAAATAAAATACAGGATAAAAGAAGTTAGGAAGGGCAAAGAGAAAGGATAAGAATTTTAAGTCAAAAACCAGAATAATTAAGATCCAGCCACTTTAACCTAGTCTCAACCTAACTGCAAATATAAATGAAAAATATTACTATTTCCCACAAGGAGGTGCAACGGTCATTGGTCCCAACCCTAAAATAAATAAAATAAAAAGGGAAACAGGTAAACGTTGAAAATCTTCCTAAGGAGTAAATTTTATACAAAAAAGGGGAAATGCATCTTTCTTTAGCTTATCGGCCATAAATCAATCACGAGACAGAAAAGGAACATTAATAAGTCCTGAAGTTGACATGTTAGCAAGATAATCCAATAAGAAAATAAATTCATGTTACTTTGAAATGTATTTTATCAGAACATATGGAATAACATAGTTATAGCAGGAAACAACAGAACTGGTAAAGTATAAACTATAAAGGAACATCAGATCTATATCTTGAATCGGCAGAAAACATGGCACATGCTTTTGCAATTTATACATGTCAACGACACTTGAATTTATCAAAGTTTATGTGTTTCTTAAATGGCACTGATTCACAAAGAATTTACAGTAAACCTTGATAATTAAAAAAATATGTGTTTGCTGAAGATAATAAAAAATTGACCTGCTTACAGCGCTGAAAATCTATAGAATTAAGAGGAGAGAGAAATGCAACAGGATTTTTTATGATGTAAAAGGAACCTGAACATATGTGTTTGCTGCAGATATGATATCCACATTTTTTGCACCAGTGAAAGCTGGAAAAAGTGTAGCAAATTTGTAAATCACTGGGCAGTATCTGCTAGTTAGAGTCTAACTGTTAGACATATAAAGAATTGAATATGTCATCAAAGATAACCAATACGTCTAAGACTCGACCAATCCATAACTATAAGAAAAGTATTTGTACCAGTTAATGCCTTTGCTCCCAAGAATCGTGTGAAGAAAAACATTAATAGACCACAAGCCAACCCAAGATAAAGCAAGATAGATATCTGATGCTGCACTTCCTCTTTATCCTGCGCTAATCATGGTTAGGGGAGCAATTAGCAATGCAAGAAAATAAATGAATATCTATTACTAGACTACAACACTTGGTTCATTGAACTATAGCCCAAAGGAATTAGGAACGGAAATTTATCAACACCTTCCAGCATGCTTCTCTGAACTAGCACAAGTAGAAAAGTGGGAAGACTTGAACATCCTCATGACAGACAGTATAGTACTTATACAATACATACATGTTTAAAGAATTTCTTAAACAGCACTACCACAAGACCAGGAATAATGTAAAAAAAACTCAGCATTGAGGCTAATATTTGAAAAAAAACATACACATATATGTGATATATGTGATCATCATTATATAATTTTAAAGTCACGAGTCCCCAGGTGACTCGATAGGTCCACCACTGCTCTAAACACTAAATGGCCAAAGGATACCAACTAGGCAACTATGCTAAATACTTGAGCTAAGTTCAAAATGTTCTAGGTAAGCTACACTTACATTCTTGAAAAATCTGCAGCAAATCCACTTAATCACCCTATGAGTTGGCTAGCTACTCAAGTCTATCTTTCTTCCGTTATATAAAAGTTCACGAGACTTGTAATCACAGCATTATGAAACTTTTTGACTTCATAATAAAACAAACTTATGCTTGTGCAAGCAGCTAACGAAAACAAACCTTTCCAGCAAGAGCAGTGGCAACAAAATTCGAAGTAGCAACTGAAAGGAACATGAACAAGTAACCCATATAATCACAAAGTACAGTCCCAGGACCTGCAAATCAAAACATACAATCCTAAACTACACATTCATACATAGAACAATATGTAACGATAAGGAAAGTGAATTACCTAAAGCAGCAAGCTCAACTGAACTAGACTGACCAATGACAACAGTATC
>QRFB01012340.1:1774-13980 GCA_008931105.1 Oenanthe javanica | reverse complement strand
ATAACAGAGATGTCTTTGCCTGGACAGCAGCCGACATGCCAGGGATAGACCCCAAACTCATAACGCATTAGTTGAATGTGAATCCTGGAAGGACAGCAATCAAGCAGAAGAAAAGAAACTTTGCCCCTGAAAGGCAGGAGGCCATTAAAGAAGAAGTAGAAAAGTTGTTAGAAGCCGGATTTATTGAAGAAATTCAATTTCCTGAATGGCTGGCCAACCCTGTGATGGTCAAAAAGAGCAATGGGAAATGGAGAATGTACGTAGACTTCACTGACTTGAATGCTGCGTGTCCTAAGGACTGTTTCCCATTACCAAGGATAGACACGTTGATAGACGCCACGGCTGGGCACGAGATGTTTAGCTTCATGGATGGTTTCAGTGGCTACAACTAAATTAAAATGCACCCTGATGACATCCCTAAGGTATCATTCATCACTGACTTTGGTGTTTTTATTTATCTGGTTATGGCTTTTGGACTTAAGAATGCAGGAGCCACGTATCAAAGGCTTGTAAATAAAATCTTCAAGCACCTCATTGGTAAGACCATGGAGGTCTATGTTGATGACATGTTAGTCAAAAGTTTGGACAAGGCCGATCATCTTAAGCACCTGAATGAGGCATTTGAAGTTTTAAGAACCCACAAGATGATGTTGAACCCGGCCAAGTGTGCCTTCGGTGTAGGTTCTGGGAAATTTTTAGGCCTTATGGTCTCCAAAAGAGGCATTGAAGCCAATCCTGACAAAATTCAGGCAATCTTGAACATGGAGCCTCCCAAGACAGTAAAGGATGTCCAAAAGCTCACAGGGAGGGTAGTAGCCCTGGGACGTTTCATATCCAAGTCAGGAGAAAAGTGCCTACCATTCTTCAAGGCCCTCAAGAAGGTCAAGAACTTTGAATGGAAAGAGGAGAGCCAAGCAACATTTGAAGAACTAAAGAAGTACATGGTTGAGCCACTCTTGCTTGCCAAACCAAAACCTGAAAAGGTGCTATTCCTGTATCTGGCTGTCTCAAACTCATCCCTAAGTGCAGTTCTGATGAAAGAGGAAGCTAAGGTTCAGAAGCCCATCTATTACGTTAGCAAGATTCTGCATGGTGCAGAATTGAACTATTCAAAGGTTGAAAAGTTTGCATTAGCATTAATAATGGCTTCGAGGAAGTTACGCCCGTACTTTCAGGCGCATGTTATTGAAGTCTTGACAGACCAACCCCTGAGAAACATACTGCATAGCCCCAAGGCCAGTGGGAGGTTAATCAAATGGGCTGTTGAACTTAGAGAGTTCGAAATCAAATACAAACCGAGAACGGCCATCAAAGCTCAGGCTCTAGCTGACTTCGTGGTTGAATGCACCATCCCAAACCAAGAAGTCGGGGGGCAAGAAGAGGATAAAGAGAGTGAATAGAAGAAGGAAAAAGAGAAAGAACTCAAAGAATACTGGGTGCTCTTTTTTGACGGAGCTTCAAAAACAAAAACTAGTGGAGCTGGCCTAGTTTTGCAAAGCCCGGATGGCTTCATTGTCGTGTATGCAATTAAGTTGGATTTCCCGACAACAAACAACGAGGCAGAATACGAAGCTCTGATAGGTGGGCTTGGTCTGGCTAGAACCCTGAAGGTAAAAAACGTGAAAGTATGTGGTGACTCAAGGTTAGTAATCTCTCAAGTAAATGGGGAGTTTGAAGCCCGAGAAGAGACTATGGCGAAATACTTGAGAATTGTTAAAGCTCAAGCCACACAGTTTGAAGAATGTCACTTTAAGTACATCCCAAGAGAGGAGAATATGAAGGCTGATGCCTTGTCTAAATTTGCATCATCAGAGAATGAGAATTACTCTAGCAGTGTTTACTTCCAAGTCTTGAAGACCCCGAGCATTAACGCTAGACTAGTAGCTCCGGTTGGGCTGGGAGCATGTTGGATGGATCCCATCAAGCTCTACTTGGAAACGGGGAAAACACCTACCAACCCTATGGAGGCACGAAAGTTATAAGTAAGAGCCCTGAGGTATGCCCTCATAGAAGGAATACTCTACAAGAAATCATNTCAGTAAGGGCCCTGAGGTATGCCCTCATAGAAGGAATACTCTACAAAAAATCATACGTGATACCCTACTTGAAGTGTTTGAGACCCCATGAAGCTGAAGCTGCCCTAAGGGAAGTTCACGAAGGAGTATGTGGTCAGCACCTAGGAAGTAGAGCTCTTGCTCACAAAATCATGAGACTGGGATTTTATTGGCCTGAGATGCTTAAAGATGCCAAGGCATATGTTAAGAAGTGTGATCGCTGCCAAAGGTTTGCACCCCTTGGACTATTTCACTAAGTGGATAGAAGCCAAGCCCTTGGCTAAAATTGACACTAAGAACATAACTCAGTTCTTCTAGGAGAACGTCATATGCAAGTATGGGCTACCTCGAATCCTGGTGACGGACAACGGAACTCAATTCAACAGCAAGGACTTCATGGAATACTGTGGGAATTATAACATTGAACTACGCTTTACTTCAGTAGCTCATCCGCAGTCAAATGGGCAAGCTGAAGTTGCTAACAGAATTATCCTAGATGGGTTCAAGAAAAGGATTGAACGCTCCCAAGGGACTTGGGTTGATGAGTTACTCCCAATCTTATGGGCATATAGAACTACTTGAAGAACATCAACAGGAGCTACTCCATTTCAACTAGTCTACGGGGCTAAGGCAGTGGTGCCCGTCGAAATTGCTCAGACATCACCAAGGATACAAGAGTTTCAGGTTGACACTAATTAGGAAGGCATGAAGCTGGCCCTTGACTTAATAGATGAGCTGCGCGACGAAGCTAATGCCAAGATCGTAGAAAGCCAGAAGAAAGCTTCGTTCTACTACAACCTTAGAGTCAAGGAAAGGTTCTTCCGCAAAGGAAACTTAGTCCTGCGAAAGATCGAGGCGTCTGGAGTTGGTCCCAAGGGCAAACTAGCTCCGAATTGGGAAGGACCATACCAAGTGAAGGAAGTCACAGGACAAGGCGCGTACAAGCTCCAAACCCTTAAAGGGGTCGAAGTCCCCAGAAGTTCGAATGCAACCAACTTAAGAAAGTATTATGTTTAGATTTTACCTTTGATTTTCAAAACGTTTAAGTATCAGTTTATTAGCCTTGAAGGCATGACATTTATTAGCCTTGGAGGCATGATATGTTTTTAATACTAAGTTACATTTACATTTGAGAACTTATAAAGTTTCTGAGGAATGTTATTTGTTTTCCCTATATAACACTTGTCATTTTCACTTAGTCTTTTTACAAGCCTCGAGAGTATTTGTTGTTTATGTTTAAGTTAAACACGAAAAACAAAGCAAAGCTAAGGCACAAAGTAAAAAGGCAGGAAATACATAAATAAAAGCCCGAAGGCTGAATGTTTTACAAAGCCCCTGAGGGCAACATAAATACAAGAAAAAAGAGAAAGGGAATCCTATCTAAGCTTCCTCCTCCTCCTCCCCCTCTTCCTCTCCCGAAGAATCCTCGCCACTTGAGGAAGACGAACCTTCTTCACCTTCATTAGATTCCTCTTCTCCCGAGGAACTCTCATCTGTTGGCTTCTGAGGAGTCACCATATGAGTAGTTTTCTCAGGCACAACTCTGCGAGGAGGAGTAAGACTAGGCTCACGAGCCCTTTCTTGCCTAATATCAGGACTACTGTCCCCCTCAATGTCTTCTTCTTGAGCATCAATCAACCGCCTCAAAGCTTCGGCTGACTGAGGACTTTTGAAGTCCACCTTAGGGGCCGAACAGGCCCGGATGCCTCTCCAATATCGCCTTCAGAGCGTCATTCCACCTAATTGTATAGTTGGCTGGGAAGACCAGGTCATCGTGAGCCTCGATCAACTCTCGATACTCGTCTGAAGCCATATATTTATCAATAATGGCATTTTTGTCTGCCCGCAGCTCAACCACCTCCGCCTGGGCCTGCTTTAAAAGCCCCTCCTTCTCGGCCAACTTCTCCTCCAAATGCTTGATTTTTGCGTGGGCCGCGGTCAGCTCCTTTTTGTGCTTCCCCGCCAGGGTCTTCCACGCCTCTGCTTGGTGCAAAGAGGCCTGAAAATAGGCATTAGCCTGAAAAGCAACAAAAACAGTTAGAACATATAAAAATTAAAAACATAAATGGAAGCACTGTGAAATGCGAATTAAGCAAGTAAAGAAACTTACTGATGCCAAAGCTTGTGCACCCAAGGCTTTGATGCCCTCCTCATCGCTTCCCAAAACAATGTCCTTGTAATCACAAGGGGTAAGGGAATGAAGGGACCAATCCCTTGCATGATCTGTGCAGCCGACGACAGTGTCCGACTTCCTGAAGCCCCAACCCGGTTTGTACACTTGAGACTTGGGCGCTTTGGCAGGCTCGCTGCCCTCAGCCTCGCTTGGCCTGGAATGTGGCTGTAAGAAGGCCGGAAGTTCCATCCCCTGCCTAGGGTCATTCATCAGCTTTAGCCGCTTCATCCGGCCTGTTTCTTCCGTGGGTGGAATAGTCCACTCGTTGATCAACGCCGCAGCTGAAAAGAAAACACAAGTACGTTAGAAAAACGCTAAATTGACAAGGTAAACAAGGCAAAGTAAGACATATACCTTTGTTCGAGGCCCTGGATAGGCCCACAGCTTTCAACCTATACTCATCAAGAAGAGCCCAAGCAACTTGCTTGGTTTCCGCCTGAGTAAGCTTGACATAGGCGGCCTGCTCCTCATCTGAGAGCTTGATGGAGTCGACACTCCCATCTGAAACCTTGCTAAATGTGGTTCTAAAGAGAGACCCCCAATCTCCCCCTTCCCATTTCACTTGAACAAAGTTCTCCTTCCAGTGAAGGTTGTTGTCAGGAATTGAAGAGGTATCGAAGATGTGGGGTTTGTTATGTCTGTGCGCTATTTGAACCCAACCCAAGGAAAGACTCGAAGAGTTTTTGAATTGAAAAATTTTGCGGAAGAGAGGGACGGTCATTTTTATTTTATTTTCTAAGCATAAAACCATGAAACAGTGGATGAGCCTCCATCCATTAGGCACAATTTGGCAGGGATTGATTTGGACGTCGGCTAAAAGAATGGGGATAAATTCATGTAAAGGAAACCTAAGCCCCGCTAATAGGGCATCTACGTAAACAAACAAACGATTAGGATTCCAATGGCAGGTCCTGTCACCAGGCTCCACCAAAGAAATGGTAAATCTAGGGGGAAATTAAAGAGTTTGTTGTACTCCTCTACTACATCATTATCGAAAAACTTACTACTACGACTATACGAATCTAAGTGAGACTGGCTAGGATACTCATCCTACCTTTGGTTAACCATATCTATCAAAGACATGTAAGTTGAAAAAATGGGGATTCGATTTAGGGGTTTACCTCTCTTGGCCGACCCCGCATTCATAGATGCCAATCTCGAAGCTCTCTTATCCGCCATCTGGCTTTCGACTTGATATATATCTTCGAGGGAACTAACGACTGNGCCATCTGACTTTCGACTTGATGTATATCTTCGAGGGAACTAACGACTGAAATTGCTTAGAAGCTTGAGAGCTCAAATACAACAGAGAAGAAATTTGAGAAGTGAGAAATGAGAGGTGTGAGAAATGAGACCCCTCACACCACTCATATATACAACCCCCAGCAGGTCACCCGACCGTTTAAATTCACCTTTTTACAGATATTTCTAGGTCACACAGCCGTTGAAGGGTAAGGCAACCGGTATGGTCGGTAAATGGGCTCAAAAGCCCATGATCCAAGGCCCAAATGTCTGTCACCCATGAACCAAGAAGAATCCAGAACTTGGGCCTGCAAAGCCCTTAATTCTCAAAAAAGCCACGAAGGCCCACTATATAATGTTAAGAGCCTCGAAGGCCTATGACATAGAGAGTCCAAGGCCCAAAAAAGATGAAAGGCCCAAAAATCAATTGATAACGAGCCATGGTCCAAATGCCTTAAAGACCATTTATTTTGAAAAATCTGTTAAACTATTCGATAAAGGGCCTAAGTACATCCCACTTTGAATGAGGCCCTCAACAATTTCGACTTCAAAGTGTTTTGGAGTCTAATTCGACTCCAATTCTAGTCGAAAATTACAAAGCCATGAGGCCCTCAACAATTTCGACTTCAAAGTGTTTTGGAGTCTAATTCGACTCCAATTCTAGTCGAAAATTGCAAAGCCATGAGGCCCTCAACAAATTTCGACTTCAAAGTGTTTTGGAGTCTAATTCGACTCTAATTCTAGTCGAAAATTACAAGCCATGAGGCCCTCAACAATTTCGATTTCAAAGTGTTTTGGAGTCTAATCCGACTCCAATTCTAGTCGAAAATTACAAAGCCATGAGGCCCTCAACAATTTCGACTTCAAAGTGTTTTGGAGTCTAATTCGACTCCAATTCTAGTCGAAAATTACAAGCCATGAGGCCCTCAACAATTTCGACTTCAATGTGTTTTGGAGTCTAATCCGACTCCAATTCTAGTCGAAAATTACAAAGCCATGAGGCCCCCAGAAATTTCGACTTGAAAGGGTTTTGAGGTCTAATTCGACTCCCTTTCTAGTCGAAAATTACAAAGCCATGAGGCCCTCAACAATTTTGACTTCAAAGTGTTTTGGAGTCTAATTCGACTCCAATTCTAGTCGAAAATTACAAAGCCATGAGGCCCTCAACAATTTCGACTTCAAAGTGTTTTGGAGTCTAATTCGACTCCAATTCTAGTCGAAAATTACAAAGCCATGAGGCCCTCAACAATTTCGACTTCAAAGTGTTTTGGAGTCTAATCCGACTCCAATTCTAGTCGAAAATTACAAAGCCATGAGGCCCCCAGAAATTTCGACTTCAAAGGGTTTTAAGGTCTAATTCGACTTCAATCCTAGTCGAAAATTACAAAGCCATGAGGCCCTCAACAATTTCGACTTCAAAGTGTTTTGGAGTCTAATTCGACTCCAATTCTAGTCGAAAATTACAAGCCATGAGGCCCTCAACAATTTCGACTTCAAAGTGTTTTGGAGTCTAATCCGACTCCAATTCTAGTCGAAAATTATAAAGCCATGAGGCCCCCAGAAATTTCGACTTCAAAGGGTTTTGAGGTCTAATTGGACTTCAATCCTAGTCGAAAATAACAAAGCCATGAGGCCCTCAACAATTTCGACTTCAAAGTGTTTTGGAGTCTAATTCGACTCCAATTCTAGTCGAAAATTACAAGCCATGAGGCCCTCAACAATTTCGACTTCAAGGGTATTTGAAGTCTAAATCGACTTCAATCCTAGTCGAAATTGACTTCAGTCAAACATTTCGACTTCAAGGATATTTGAAGTCTAAATCGACTTCAATATTAGTAGAAAATAATAAAGCCATGAGGCCCTCAACAATTTCGACTTCAAAGTGTTTTGGAGTCTAATNTGATATGGGTAAAAATAGCCCTGGGGAGATAATAAATATAGCATTTATTATTCCATTAAATAGGCCTGGTATGATCCAAAGGCTTGGGCCCTTGTAACGAACTAGGAAAATAAAGTCTAGGATCAACTGGGTTTGTAAGTATAGCCCACATGCTCTGTTAAAGCTATAGGCCCAATAAGCCCTTATTATTAATTAATTTTGTAATTAGTTAAGGCTCAGTAAAGGCCCGATAAGCCTGTTGAAGGCCTTCATCCCAGAAGGATCTAGAAATTCGAACATAGGAAGAGTCCAATGAGGACTCTCATTTCTATAAGGTTTGGATAACCCTATCACTAGGAGACTTGACCTCCAAGTCTCCTAATTCTAATCTGACTCCAAGGCCTTCGTGCGCCTATATAAAGGGCCTAACCCCTCAACATTAGAACTACGTTGTTGGCTTGATTCTCACACGAACTGAGGTACGTAGGCAGTTAACGAGAACCTGAGTTAGTCACGAAATGTTAGTGCAGCCATTAAAGCTCGAAGCTCCTCCAAACCCTAGCATTAATTACGTATTAAATACACCTCGTTTTTGATCCGTAACAGTTACTTATATTATTGATTAATTAAAATTTTATCAAAGATAAATAATAATTTAACAAATATAACAAAATAAAATTTAATTATCTATATTTTTCTTTAAGAAAAATGATGGATAATTAGATTTTCAATTTCGCTCTCTCTAGAAAGGCATCCACCTCCCTTCTCGTTTATCAATATAGCCAGCGGGGCTTTTACCGGTTTTTCCTGTGTGGAAAGCCCCAAATCCTTTAATTTGTTTTGTTTGATTTTGTTTCTTTCAATAATCTTCTTTTTTGGAAGATTTCTACTCATTTGGTTTGTTTGGTTTGTTTTTTATATCTAAATCATCAGATTTTCGGATTTTCTTTCATCTTCGATTCAAGCGGAGATTATTGGATTCGAGAGTGGACCGATTATCTTTTATTGTGGTTTCGTTTTTCAGATCTAAGATTTTTATTTGGAATTTCAGTTTGAAATATTAGTTTGTTTGCTCTCCTTGGTGAGATGATTTTTGTTCTCTCCTTTACTCTGAGTGTTAGTTCGGATTTAATGATGAAAGTTTGTATTGGATTGTATTTATGATCGATAGCTCAAACGAGTTGTGGCGAAACGGGTACATATAAATATATCATCTTCAACATATTGCTTGATTATCTCTCTATGAAAACTAGCTATTTGATTTATCTTATATTTGTTCGACTCGATTATTTTTATAGATGTCGATCATGCCGTATGATTTTCATTATTTAATTAAAATGATGGATAGTAACACTAAATCTTTTACACACTCTTTATAATTTATGTGACTTATGTCACATAAATTTTTATTTGAAAATTCTCTACAACTTGGAAATGCTGAAAGATCGAACCATGTCTGCCTTTTCAATCAATCTCTCCAATCTCCATCTGTCAAATTAAATATGTTTTATTGGTAGTAATTCTGTTGATTCACACTTGTAAATTGAACTCGATCGTAATCAGTAATCTGGTTTGACTGTTGAAAATTAACCCCAAAAAATTTGTTTTTTCTGGCGAATACCTCTCTATATTTAATATAAAAAATTATTAGGGGTCGTTTGACTCACGCATAGTATGGGGTTGAAACCTGAAATCAGGTTAAGGTGACATGGATGATGAAGTATCATTCATATATCATGTGTTTGGTTAAATGATATAATGAATTTATTAATTTAATATATTTTTCAATAAATAAAAAATATATGTAATTAATATAAAAAAATCATTATTATTTATTAAATATTAAACAACATCATTATAATTTTTTTATTTTAAAAATTAACATGTAATTTTATAAATAAAGATAAGAGTAATAAAATTTTAATTTGATTTGATTTTACATTCCTACAACTCATAGCCACCTTCCCCTAAGATATTAGAAACACATGCGTTATGCGTTTAAGTTATGAATTTTAAAATTAAAAAATTTCAACTAAACAACATGTATAAGTTTGAAACAGAAAAAACTCATACCTGACAATTAAAATTCACGAATCAAACGATCCCTTAATAATTTTGATATGCCTATAACACAATAGCGGTGTTTGACATATTTTATAAATTACAAATGTATAAATTTTTAACTTAAAAATTAATTATAAAAAATACTTAAAAATTCATAGTTTATTATTATTATTATTATTATGTAAAATAAAAATACCTATACTAGGTATATGACAGCTTTTATTTTGTGTGTGAACGATTCCCATGTGTCACTATTGACCTATTGCACCCCTTCGCCCACAAATCCGGTATTAAACTAAATTTGTCCACTTAAATTTCATTTAAAAATTTAAATGTAAATATGCTTTTTCGAATAATTAAACTAATGAACGAGTATCTGTTTTATTTTTTTTAAAAAAGTGAGTTTAACCTGGATGCGGGGACAACATGAAATGATAAAAGATGAACAATTTAAGTATCCAATCGTACTCAACATAAATATGTTTAAATGATTAAAAAAAATTATTGGTTTATTTGAGAACCTGAATTTCATTTGAAATTTTGAATTTGATCAAATAACATATTTGGATTTGGAATATATTTGAAATACAATATATTCAAATACTAGTACAAATTTGAGAATTTGAAATGACAACTCAAATTCTGAGATTTCAAATCGATCATTTAAATTGAAATTCATGTTTCCAAACACAATCTAAATCGCTAGTTCAGCTATCATAATTTGAAATTCTAAATGTAAATATATGTTAGGTATTGTCAACCTAAGTCTCACATGGAGAAAGGAAGAGATAATTCTCTGGTATATAAGTAGTCTGGTATATAAGTAGTCAGTTAAGTCCATTAATTTGAATCCTTTTAGGTTATGCTCAAATACAAATTCGTACAAGTTCGGTATAAAATAAACAATGTCATACTATTGCTGGGTTAAGGCTTGCTTGCGGTCCAAGGAGTAAGAGGCCCTTCATGTGAACTTGCTAGATACCCGTCCAGACACGGTAAGATGAAGACCACTAGTTTCCTTGTGAAGATGATAATTCAACACTTTGTTTGAAAAAAAGAAAAATATTTCAACGCTATTATTTATATATTAATAATTCTTGTGAACAATTTAAAATTAATATAAATATGATACAATTGAGTATTTAAATTTAAACTTTTATATACGAAATTATGAAGTGTACGATGTTTTGTATTCGAATTACATTTCATTTACAACTTCAAATAAATGAAATAACTTTATAACGTGAGTAATCGGTAATTTAATTTTTTAATCAATATATCTTGCAATCAAAATTTAAGAAATTATAGAAAAAAGTTACATTTTTTAAATTTTTTACAATTTTACCGTCTTCTAAATTTTATTACAATAATACAGTTTAGCAATTAAAAATAATCAAATGCAAACTTTTATATACGAATGATAATCAAATGGAACCGAATGTAATCTTTTTTCAAAAAACAAAACTTTTAAAGTTACTCCCGGTAGTATACAAAATTGATTTTAATTGTATTCTGTTGCATTTAACTGAAAAATTATATTTTATAAAAAAATTCAAAAATTATATTTTTTATAAAAAATAAATTAAAAAAACTTATTTTGCAAAAAACTTCTATTAATTTTCCACATACGTGTATCATAATTTAAGTAAAATTACTATGCGACTCATTTAAATATTTTCTCAGCGAGTTTTACTCTCTCTTGATACATGATTGTATTTAAAAACAAACTTTTAGTTTATAAAATCTACAAATTTGGAGAATTCATCAACAACGACTTGTGATCAAGTAAAATGTAAGTAAAATTTATCAACTATTTTGAAAATAAAAAATAATTTTTTTTGTTTATATCAATAAATTTCAAATTTATTTATTATATAAATATTATATATTAATTACTAAATATATTTATATTTTATATAAAATATTTTATTTTCAAAATTTTGATAAATTCTACTTTATATTTGATGGATGACGTCTCGATATTGGTAAATTTTAGAAATTTTTAATGTTTGTAGGAGAACGTACCCCCTAATTCATATAGGACTGTTTAAATATAATTTTTTAGCCTACAAATTCTATAAACTTAGATAATGTATCAGTAACGACACCAAATGTAATAAAATAAAATATAAGTAGAATTTATTAGCGGTATCATAACTTTCATAATAATATTTAATTATATAAGTATTTCAATAAATATATAATGTATATTAATAATACCCCCGGTCTCACTGTATGGACCGGACATAACACCCTCTTACACAACGGATAACTAGCGGTAAGTCGTCGAAGAAAAGATACGAGTTCCTGGGTAAGAGGAACACGTATTATCCAAGAGGGACACGTATTACCCAGTAGTCCAAAAGCTACCCCTGAATGAATTTATGCATCAGCGGAAGCATTGAATAACATTTATTTGTATATATTCTTATGTATACATATATATAAATATAAAATTATTTTATAAATTGAAAAATACCTCGATTGCTTTCCGGCAACAGCTAGAGAAGATCTTGTTTTTCAATCCTTGCAATCACCCCTCAAGTGTAGAGTGCTCTAAAGATATCCACCAAGAATCAAACTAAAAGATGAAGGAGGAGGCTAGAGAGGAAATTAGGGTTGCCTCCCTTTTAAAATATTTTTCACAAATATTAGGATTTATAATCCTATATTTATAGGCAAATATCTCAACTGAGATATTTTCTATAAATATCTTATTATTAATTCCTTTTTTTAATTAATTAATCTGATTAATTAATTAGTTAACGATTAAAACTATTTTAATCATTAATTC
>QRFB01012339.1:2951-26676 GCA_008931105.1 Oenanthe javanica | reverse complement strand
TAAGAAATCTCTATTTAATTAATTTTATGAATATTTGAAATTATTTTGTAAGTGTATTTAAATTATTTCTAATTTTAAAAAACTCTCGACAATTACAATTAGGTATTTTTTTCGTAACCATCANTCTCGACAATTACAATTAGGTATTTTTTTCGTAACCATCAAAGTGGTTTTAAACAGTACTCGATAGTTATGATAAAATATATTATATTATAACAGTCGAAATAATTTTTGGTTAATATATATATATATATAATCAAAAAATACTATCCATCTCGATAGTTACTATAGTTTTTATTTTATTATTTTTATAACCATCGAGTTGTTTAAAAAAAAAAAAAACTACTCGCCAGTTAAGTACACAACAGGCAGCAGAGTATATATATATTCTAGTTAACAATCGAAGTGGCTAGTGGCAGGTTATTCTATTTAAGTCATCTCGCCAGTTAGTAGTTAATTATATATATAGTTTCTATTCCTCTCGTTAGTAAGCTGCTATTCTTAACCATCGAGCCAGAAATTTGATTTTCTTTCCTCATTTTCTACCATTCTAGTACTAGTTTTGAAAATCTAAACCGATAGAATTGTAGATCCAGTCATCCCGAATTATTTGATACCAGCCTCGTATCGTTTGGTTTCAGTTTTGTTTCGGGTATTTCAAACTTTGGGATTTTTTCTAGGGTTTGTTTGAGGTCTAAAAATCACAAAAAAATAGTTTCACCGTTCAAATCTCTCCTAGTTTAGCATATATTTTTTTCATGATTTTTGGAGGAGTTTTGAATTTTAGTGTTTTCGGTTCGTTTTCGAGTCTAATTAAATTCGTAATTAATTGTTTAAAGTTAAAATTTTCGATAATTTTTAATAGTTAAAAATGGTTGGAATTTTTACTATTACCAAAACGAATTTAGTTGCCGAGTTTGACATTCAGTCCCTTCCTGCTAATTATCGGGCCTGGGCACGAGTGTTACTCGAATATTCTCGAGTGAGGTATGCCTTAGTAACAGACGTGATATTAAATCATAATATGCTACGAGACTGTTACTGTTCTGCATATAACTCTTCAGCTGTTGATGAACTGGCTTTTACATTTAGTATTGCTAATCGGGAAATCCGGGTGACGGAGCTAGATTTGAATCGTATCTTAAGATTCCCTGAGAATAATCTAGTCCCTTATCCCAATTCCGAACAATTAACTCAGTTCTTCACGACTATCAACTACGTTAATCCTAATCTCCACGACTCGGGTGAAAGGTGTAAACATCATTTACCTAAGGAATGGAATTTCTTTTTCCACACTCTTATGCAATGTTTCTCTTACAAAAAGTTCAACACACACAGTATTTCAAGTTTTTATCGAACTTTAGGCTTCAGTGTTGCTAATAATTGTAGGATAAATTTTGGTAGGTTATTATTGAATCAGATGTTGTATGTTATGGGATCGGTGGAGTACAGAAACCTTCAAGTCACTAATGTGGAGTGTTACTTTCCACGGTTCCGACAGCTTATATCCTTAATGATCTAACGACTAACGAGGAAAAGCTACTATATACTAGTAGTGTTACCTCTTTGTGTATAAAATAGAAAAACAGGATAGCCAACACTTTGAACAATAACAGAAACTACATCAATGAAGCACCTGCTCAAATGACTGAATACATGCAGGGTTGTGTAGTGGACATGGAAAGAGACGAGCCTCAAGGGCCTCAAGAAGATGATCATGTCCCTGAACCAGTGCAAGAATCAGTTCCAGTAGCTACTCCTGTAGAGGATTTAGCTCAAGAAGAGGAAGTGGTTCAGGTGACAGAGGAATTACAAATTTCAGGAGATGGATTTCAAAGTATATCTGGAGGAGATTCTATAGGTCATGCTGACAGTCAGAAATCATATCATCCTTGGACTCCTACAGGTAGTACTCAAGGTAGTCTTCATGTCTCTGACTCTTCAGATTATTCTAATTTACAGGATCTTTTTGGAGAAAGTGTCATGATCCTATCAGCTGAGCCCTCTGTGGCTATAGGACAAGGCAATGAATCTGAAACCCAACAGATTCTAACCACTGCCTCAGAACCAAACACTATAAAAACCTTACCTTTATCTTCTCTCCAACCCCTAAAAAGAAAATTTGTGAGTGAGGGAGATAGTGCCTCAGAAGCACCACATAAGGAAGGTGAGGGAACCCAAACAGCTCTACCTCTGACTAGACGTCGATTAGAAGAACCTGAGGTATCTGTTAGCCCATCTATGCCCTCTCAAAAGGATATAGAGCTGAAAAAGGCAAATACACAGTCTCTGGGGACATCCTCTCAACAGGGTGAACCTATTGAAATTCGCCCGTCGGCCAGGGCATCTGAAAGAGTGTCAATAATTGAGCCTCCAACCAAGTTATATGTTGCACTGAAAGGAGCACACACACAGGAGGAATTGACGGATGTTGCTACTACTGTAGCAGAACCTATGCAGGTAGATCCTGTACAGGTCATGCCTTCACAGGCTATTGCGGGAGTCACGGGTCCTTCATTGCTAAACATTACAGGATCCAATGTGATAAGCCCCCCAGGAGGAACATTCCTGGCTCCTAATAAGGAGGTCTCCACCACTATAAGTGGAAAGGAGAAGCAACTACTTGGCAATAGTTTTTCGGATGGTACAGAAGACTTATTAACTGCAGGTACAGAAGACTTGCTGGAGTCAATGAGAGTGAGTGAAACACCAACAGAACGTTTGAGTGATCATAATTCACCCACACCTCTAAGACCGAGCGAGAGAATTGAGAGACAAACACCTACAGAACCTGTCAGTGAGACACCTACCAGCCAAATAAATACCCTCACAATGCACACACAATCTCTAAGTCAAAGGGTTTATAACCTGGAGACTACTGTCACCGAAATGAAATCTGAATTTCACAGCAATGTCATGGAAATAAAATCTGTTCAGTACAACATGTTGCAGGATTTGCAGAATTTCAAGACGGATATGAAGAAGTTTGTTACAGATTTGTTTGAAAAGCATAAATCTCAAACTACTCAAATCCCTGCTTCGGAGGATAACACAACTAAGGGGGAAATGATAGTGCGAGAGCAAGAAAAAGAATATGGTGCTGATATGGGGAGTAAAGACAAAGGCAAAGGCAAGTTGGTAGAGGAAGAAATAGAAGAAAACATTTATACATCTCAGGGGGAGCAAGATATACCGCTAGAGGTAAAGCTCACACTTGAAAAAGGAGAAATATGGGAACCTTCTCATACTGCTCCTACAGCTGAGGAAGATGATTTGTTTGATGAATTTGTAAATGGTGTCGCTTATCTGTTCACTGAAACGGACTTTGTGGAAACGTTTGGTTTTCTAGATGCAAATCAATCCAGGATAAGGGCATGTGAAATTGCACGAATGTCTCAAGAGAAAGTCAGAAAAGAACACTACAACCACTATATTGTAAGGAGACAAAGGTCGTTGGTGTTATCAAGAGAATGAAGTGCAAGGGACAAGGCTAGGAGTCTTTTGCAGAAACCAGAGTTAGGAGTTATTCAAAATGAAGATCAAAAAGTTCTGGAAGCATTGCAAGAAGCTCACAAGAGTCATCCATCAATAAACCAGTTCTTTCATGCATTGAGACAAACAATTAAATTGATATTCATCACGTCTAACATCAATGGATGGCGGATTCAGATTCAATTCAATAATTCGACTACTAAGACCATTTCTTCTAATTTTATCAAGTTGAGGTCTCTCACAGAATTGTATGTCATGAAGATTAGAGTGGACAAGAGATCTCATGTGAATGAACTTCTTACTGATATGATTGAAGATCAAATGAGCAAAGCAGAAGTTGAAGTTCACACAACTCCTTATACAGTGATATTCTACAAAGACAAGTTAGTTCAGACACTGTGTTTGAGTGATGAAAGACTAAGTCTATATCCTCTGAAGCGTCTGAAATATGTTGAAGGGCTTCTTAGGAGTGAAGGACTTAGAACAGAAGAAAAGTGGAAAGCTGCAGAGCGCATCTATGCTTATAGACTTAATGTCTTATCAAATCAATCTGTAGATATTTCCAAGGTCAGAAGAATAGATCCTTCAAATGGATCTCAACCAAAATTGCCTATGTATACAAAAGAAGAAGGAGATTGGGACTTTGAAAAAGTCAAGGCAATGAGTGAATTCAGATTTAACCATCCAGGGAAAGTGTTCGAGTATACAAAGAAGCCAGATTTTCCAATTGTCTTTCCAGATTTTGATGTAATCAGGGAGACAGAGACAATGGTGTTAAAGGATCCTCCAGCAATCAGGTACAAGAACCCCAAAGGAAAAACTGAAATAGTTGATATCCACAAGATGTCTTACATGACTTCTAAGGAACTGGGTTTTATACTTGATCAAATCAAGACTTCGACGAACTATAAAGACAAATCAGCATTGGCAGAAATCTCTAAGCTTTACATGGAGAAGTTGGGAGCAGAATCATGTTACAACACTGATCGAGTTAAAGCAGTTCCAAAAAGGTTGAGTGTTAAAGGAAAGACGAAAATTCTTGAATTTACATTCGAACAGGTTAAGCAGATCAGGAGAGTAGCTGTCTTGCAAACACTTCAGGAAGCTTTGTCAGATCCCAAGCCAAGAAATATGCTAGAAGAAGAAGCGCTGGATCTAGTGAATGACCAGCTTGCAAGTCTTGTACAATGAGAATGACATAATGTATATCAGTTCAGGCTAGAGGAACATTCATTCTACATTGTAATTATTTTTGAAATCTGGAAATGTATAATATGATCCAGAATGTATTTAATATTAGTTTACCATCTTCTATTTACTTTTTCTTGTAAGTTAGTTGAGTTATCCTCTTAAGGGATTTGCTTGTCGAACTCTAACAATCAAATAGGGGGAGATTGTAAAGCATAATGTAACGTAACGTAACATGTAACCGAGGAAACTAACTCAACACAGATGGTCGATAACTTATATTAAAATGAAGCACAGAATCGACTCCGAATCGCTTATAAGTTGAATACAAAAGACCAAAACATTAGATGAAGCTTTGAAGACATTGAAGATCACTGAAAGAAGTTCATTAACATGTTCAAGCCTCAGTGAAGAATAAAGATGTAGTGTTTCAGAGGTTCAGAAGATGTCAGAGGTTTTACAACAGAGAAGTCAAGGGATTCCAGTGAATTACAGAAGCACTTCTTAACAGCTAGAGAAACAGGGCCAATTGAATAGTCAAGAAGATGTGAAGATCAAGTTCGTGTTAGTCGTTTGTGAACCAGACCAGTTGCACTAAACGTCAGCACAAAAGGAATTGAGAACCGCATCTATGTTAGAAAAGAATTGGCTGTATAATCGTTGTGTGCTAAAGCTCAGAGAAAATCAAGTTCAAGTAGTAAAGGTAAATTTATTAACTTGGTTGCAGTGAAAGAAAATATTACAGAAATTTGAATCGTTGGTAAAATGGCTAAGGTGAACTACCGTTTAGCTGTTTGACTGTTTTGTCTTATTCACCGACGGTTGGGTCTCCTGTTTGGCTATTTCGTCTTATTTACCGACGGTTAGCAAATCACTCGACGGTTAGCATTTTTGGATATATTATTAATTCCATTTCACTCGACGGTTATGGTTTTAATAATTCTTTTGAGTCGATAGTTATAACTGATATTTGGTTTGACTGTTTCGTCTTATTTCACTCGACGGTTACAGCATCTCGATAGTTAAGGGACTCAGATAAATATCCAGATTATTTATTCCATCGACGGTTAAGTCACTCGATAGTTATGGCACTTCGATAGTTGAGGGTTTAAGATTGTTTAATCTACAGCCAGCCACAGCATGCCACATATCTTTGATATCCTTGAGCAGAATTGTTTTAAGTGATTTATTTCACTCGACGGTTATCAACAGACTCACCGATGGTTATAAATTAAATGTCTCGACGGTTGTTAATTCAAGAAGTGAGAAGCAATCTATTTACTTGGTTCTCAGAAGGCCACGTAGAAGATTGAAAAAGCCTACACAATAAAGCAGCAAAGCCAAGCCTTTGTGATTCATTCACGAACACACAAATTCATTCAGTTACAGAGCGAAAACATACAGAGCAAAGAAGAGAGACACAGAGAAGCCATTAACGTCGTTTGAGCTAGTGTCATAATTATTGTTCGTATTGATTATTGTTGTTATATTGTAACTGTACTAGTGAATCAGTTGAAGCTAATCTACGGATTAGAGTTGTGTAGCACCTTCGTGGTTTATATTAATAAAACGATATATTCCCCGAACGAACTGTGTTTGTGTTAACTGTGTGCATACCTTGTGTTTGATTTAATATCTGTTCGAACTGTCAACCAGTCCATAACAAATTATTCCGCGAATATTTTATAAATTGGACAATATCGTATTCAACCCCCCTTCTACGATATTTGGGACTAACAACCCCCCTTCTCTAAATATTGACATTGTTATAAGGAATAACATTATTATTGTCATAATCATTTCCTGCTGCAACATCAGGTTCTTTTTCTTCATCGGAATGTGAGTCTGGATAATTATCAAATTTTAATGAATCAGAAGAAACTTCAGTTTGGATACTTGGGAGTTTAGTGTCATCTAAAGTAACATTGGCACTTTCTTTCACTTGGTACTGATCAATTATGTACACCTTATATGCTCTTCTTGAAAAATCGATAAAAAAAGATTTGTGTGCCTTGGCCTCGAACTTGCCACGATGTTCATCTCCATCTTTTAGCATATAACATTTGGCTCCAAGTACATGAAAGTACTTGAGTGTTGGCTTCTTGTTAGTCATTAATTCATAGGGAGTTTTCATATGATCTTTGTTGATTAGAGTTCGATTCTGGGTATAACATGCAGTGTTTACTGCTTCAGCCTAGAAGTAGATAGGTAACCTTCCAACATTGTTCCTGCAGCTTCAATCAGGGTTCGATTCTTCCTTTCTACAACTCCATTCTGTTGCAGAGTTCTTGGTACTGAGTATTATCTTGTTATCCCCTGCTCTGAACAAAAGTTATTCAGAATTTCATTCTTGAATTCTGTTCCATTGTCTGACTTGATTGCCCGAACAACTATCATTGAATCTGACTCAATCACGTTTACATGATCAATCACCAACTGTGGAGTTTCATCCTTAGAATTCAAGAATAAAACCCACGTATACTTTGTGAAGTCATCTACAATCACTAAAACATATATTTTCCTTGCCATAGAAATAATGTTGACTAGACCAAATAAATCCATGTGTAAGAGTTGAAGTAGTTCAATAATGTTTGTAGAGTCTGTGCCTCTGTGACTTGCTTTCTTTGACTTCCATTTTTCACATGCCTTACACAATCCTTCTTGTGTAAATTCCATCGGAGGCAGTCCACTCACCAAATCCCTCTTGACTAGAGAGTTCATTGGTTTGAAATTTAAATGTGAGAGTTTCTTATGCCAAAGTCAGCTTTCTTCTGAAGAGCCTTTGAGTAGAAACAGTTTGCTTCATCTTCGATTCCTGAGTTGAGATCGGCCACATACAAGTTTCCTTTCCTTACTCCACGTAAGGCTAGTTTGTCGTCCGAATGATCTATTAAACACTTTTCCTTGATAAAGTTTACTTTGTATCCTTTATCATAGAAATGACTAACGCTGAGAAGATTGTGTTTAAGTCCTTCCACTAAAGAAACATTCTCAATGATAACATTCCCAGCATTTAACTTGTCATATCCCGTAGTCATTCCTTTGTTTTTATCTCCAAAGGTGATGATTGGGCCAGCTCTTTTAATCACGTCTGATAGCAGGGCTCTATCTCCGGTCATATGCCTTGAAGATCCGTTGTCCAGGATCCATACAACCCAGTTTACCTATTTAACTCCCTGCAAATATCAAACGGATTAAATCATCTTCAGAGCCCAAAATTGATTGGGCCCGACATACTTAAAGAATTGACCTTTGTCAGCTTTGACAACAGATCCTTTTTGAACAATAGTAGCATCCACCTTGACTGTATTTACATTCCTATAAACAGTCTTGTCAACTTTCTAGTTAGACTTAGGAATATATGTATCCTTCTTGAAAGGTGAGGGAATCACAGTCTTGGATTTTACAAATTTATTATTGATGTGTTGTCTAGGTGTCATGTTACCTTTACTAGCAATCATGCGTTTGAAATAAGCATACATAGCATTAAAAGAACATAACGTACAATTTATAACACCACAAGACTTATTGCATACATCAATAATAAGCATATTATTCAAAGAAGTAGGTGTCTTAACAGTTTCTACTTTAACTTTATCAGCAGTTTTAAAGTTCTCAGTATAATGATATTTGTTGTTACTATCCCTACTATTGACAAACCTATTAGGTCTATTCAATTTGTTCTTTAAGTCTTTAGCACCTATACAAGGATTGGAGGAATCAGAAGTTCCGACATCTTTCACTGGTGTCTTGGGTGCTCTACTCTCATCTTGGACATTAAATCCTTGTATGTCCCTCACTTGTTCCTCTCTTTTCTTTTCTTCCTCGAGGTCCTCTAACTTAATTTCATAATAAATTAATATAGAGCTTTCAAGGATTGGTTCTGCTACAGGGGTTATGAAAAGAGTTTTAGGTGTGTCTTTAATAACATGTGGGATACCCCTTTCTTCAGTACTTTTTCTGAACGGGGTTATATTGCTTGCCTTTCCTACAGATTGATTGTACTCAAAGCCTATTCTAACTTTTCTTTTTATCTCATTTTGGTCAATTAGGTCTTTTACAATATAAGATGAATTCTTATAGGCTAGACATTTCTTCTTTTCTTCCACTATCTGATTTCTGATATAGGCATCAACCTTAACATAACAGCTGACTCTATTGACTTGAAAAGCTAAGTCCTCAGTCAACTTGTCATTTCTGGTTTTTAACAATTTTAAAACATCATTCTCATCAGTTAAAACTTTGTTTTTGAGAATTAGTTTCTTAACTCTATCTCTTGCATCATCTAGTTCTTTACCTAACAATTTAAACATTTTAGGGCAAAAGGGATTTACATCTACTCTACCTTGTCAAGTGGAAGACAGTGATTTTTGGATGAAGCTATAAGAGCAAGATTTTCCACCTCTTCATCATCATCGTTGTCTGAGTCGTCCCAACTTTTACCATTTGCTAGATAAGACTTGCCTTGATGCTTTTTCACAAGTGCATCATATTTTTCCTTGACCTCTTCATAAGACTCTATCTTCTTTCCTTGTTTCGACTTTTGCATTCAGTTGCAAAGTGGCCTAGCTCATTGTAGTTGAAGCAACGAAACTTATTTCTATCAACTAAACAGGTCTTGTAGTTATTTTTTGATACAGCTGTCGAACAACCTCCTTTTTGGAACCTTCTAAATTTTGGTTTAACTTTGTAGGAGGAGTTTCTTCGGAATCTCATGTTGTTAAACCTCCTGGCAACCGTAGCTAGAGATTCATCTTTCAACTGATCCAGTTCTTCCAAAGAGTAAAATTCACCATCTTCTTGTTTCTCTGAAGTATGTCCAAATTCTGGAACCACATACTCCATTGAATTATTTGAAGGTACAACAACATTCACTTCCATCTTCTCGGGTACTTCCACTATCAGTGCTTTGGAGAAACTCAGAACCTAACATCTACCATATGTTTCTCTTGTCTGGATATGCTCCAATTCATAGGTCTTCAAAACTTCATAGAGTCTTTCTAGGATAACCTCTTTCATGTCCCTAGAATTCCGGATAGCTGCGATCCTATGTTCCAGATGCTCTGGCAAGGTTAGCAAAAACTTTATGTTGACCTCCTGGTTATGATAATATTTCTCATTGAGGTTCAGCTCGTTTATGAATTTATTCAATCTCTGAAACACCTCAGAGATACCCTCACCAGGGTTGGATCTAAACTGCTCGTACTAGGAGATCAGGATCTCCAATCTATTCTCTCTGACATCTTCAGTCCCTTCGCTGATTATCTCTATTATATCCCAGATCTGTTTGGAATTTTTACAATTGATCACGTGATTGTACATGACGTAGTTTAGGGATTTTATCAATATGAGTTTGAGATTGTCGTCCAGGGGCACAACTTTATCTTCTTCATCTGTGTATTCAGCTAGACTTTTTGGAAACTGTCTGTGAGGAATTACGACCCCATCTACCTCGTTCTCAAGAATAACTATTATTGGGGGTTCAACATAGTTGGCCAAAATTATTGCATACTTGGGATTGGCAATCTCAATGAATAGTAGCATTTTATTCTTCCACAAATTGTAGTGATCTTTGTCAAACTGTGGAATTTTAATGCTCGTCACTTTTTGTGTACTCATCTTTAAATAAGATTAAAAATTAAGTGTTTAAAAAAATATTTTTTGACTTCAAATAATTTCTGATCAAAAATAATTTTTGGCTAAAAATTATTTCGAATAAAAATTATTTCAAATAAAAATAATTTTTGAGATCTATATGAGTTGCGGAATATTTGGTTCGGATCTGATATTAAAAATATCAACCAGCTCTGATGTCAATTGTTGGTCTCTCATATTGTAGAAGGGGGGTTGAATACAATATCAATATTTAATCACATAATATTTTATTTAGAAATATTATTTTAATTTTTCATGAAATAATTATTGTGATAAAAAATTGTTAAAGTAGAAGATATGATTTTAACTTGAAAAGTATTACAAAATTAATACGATGAAAGTTTATATAATTGTTTAAATGTTTAGAACGATTTTGACATGAATTGTTGTGATTTAACAATTATAATCCAAACTTGCACAGAAATCTGTGAATATTACAATGCATACAAATTTTAAATTTGAATGTTTTCAATCTTTTTTTTTAATAATGAAGACATTTTCCTCATATTTATAGATGTGGTATCTAGCAAGACTTTTGAATAAAACTTATTTAAAAAGTCAAAATACTTTATAAAATAGCTTTTAAGACTTTTCAAATTAGTTGGGCAAAACTTTCTAAACTCGGTAAGATTTTTTAAATGGTCGGTAAGACTTTTGAAAATTCGGTAAGACTTTTGAAAAGTTTTATTGAATTAGTTCGGTAAGACTTTTAAATAAAATCTTATTGAATAAGTCGGTAAGACTTTTGATTAAAGTCTTGTTGATTTATTCGGTAAGACTTTTAATTGAAGACTTATTGAATAATTTAGTAAGACTTTTTAAATAAATCTTATCTAATTAATTCAATAAGACTTTTTAAATGAGGTGCGACACTACTTTCTTTACATGTTAAATAAAAGGTTCTTTTTAACTTAATTAATTTCACCAATATTAATTCAATAATTTATAAATTAAATTAATTCAAGATGAATTAATTTAAGTAGATTAATTAATTAATTAATTAACTTTTGATAGTAGAATTAGTTTAGTTTCTTCACTGCACAACCACTATAGATATGACTTGAGTCTTCCTGTCTTCACTATCTGAAAATCCTTGAGCCAGGTGATAAATATTTATTAATTTAGTTGACACACAAATGTACTGTCTGGTTCATTTGTGTCATACTAAATAAATATTCTTCACTTTTTAACTTTTTAAGCTATGATTTTCTATCTTGTTCTCGCTTCTAGTTTTGTCTTTAATATTTCTTTTCTTGGAATATTTTTGTAGTAGCCACTTGAAATCTTCTGAATCTTCTGAACTCTTTTGAAATACTACTTCTTTATTTTTCACCGACGCTTAAACATATTAATGAACTTCTTCCGGTGAAAATTCTTTGTGTCTAGTTTACCTTCTTCGTTCTAATTTCTGTTATCATATTTATTATGTATTTCTTTTACTTATCTGAGTTGAGTTGTTATCTAATTATTAAAAATATGCCTAATCATATGCCTTTTAGAGTATGTAGCCTTCAAAGAATGAATCTCTTGAGTTAATGTAGTGATTTGAGATGACAAAGAGAATAAGCATCAACTTTAAGTTTACCTCCCTTCTTGGATGCCTTTAAATTATTAAAGTGATTGGCAGCCAAGTTTGCAAGAAAAGCTTCAATTCTTTTATCGAAAAATACACCACCTGAAGCATTGTCAGCCATACTCTTCATCTCAGGGTCGAGACCATTGTAGAAGAGTTTAAGCAGAAACCACTTCTCAAGACCGTGGTGAGGGTATGAACGTTGAATATCTTTGAATCCTCCCCAAGAATCCCTAAGAGTCTCACCATACTCTTGTTTGAAAGTTGTATTCTTGTCAACCAATTCATCAGTTTTGTTGGGAGGAAAATACTCAGTTAGGAGGGCTTGAGCAATTGCATCCCACTTAGTCACGTTAATATCATTCAACTATTTTTTAGCTTTATCTCGAACAAAAAACCCAAACAACATGACTTTCAACTGATCTGTAGTGACACCCTGATGTTTGATAGTAGAGCAAAGTTGTTAAAACCTTTCTAGATGAAGTGTAGGGTCTTCAGAAGGAAGACCAGCAAACTGATTTTGTTGGATCATACACAGCAACACCGGTTTGATCTCGAAGTTTACTGCTTGAATAACTGGCATAAGAAGGCTAGTAAGCACAACACCCGGAGAGGGCTGTGAATAGTTCTTCAAAGATTTAAAATGAAGGTCAGCCATTTTAATCTTTGAGTGGATGATCTTTTAATGTTTTCCTTTATTCCGTTGATCGATGAATTGCTTTATAGTTTGCTCAAATTCAAGACTAAGGGGAGTAGAATATACGCCTCCTGCAGATCTGGGCATGAATAACTAAAAGAAGGAAAACAGTAATAACGGTCTCAGTTGTAACTAAAGTTCCAATGAAACAAAGGAAATAATAAAAAATTAAACTAAAAACTATATAAACTAGCCGTCTCCCCGGCAGCGGCGCTAAAAACTTGATGTGTTTCATTTTATAATACCACAAGTACACAATGTCTATTGTTAGCAGAGACTAGCAAGTACGTGTCGAATCCACAAAGAGACAGGTTCTAAAAAATTTAATCTAATTATTATGAATTTTTTCCAGAGTAAAACGATTACTGAGAACTTTTAATAAATAATAATGCAAATTAAATTTGTATGAAATCAATTAACTAAAAGTCTAGGGCAATTCCGGTTCACCATGATTACACCAAGATTAGTTATATAAATATAGCAATTTAATGGGTCAAGTAATTAAAATAATTGTTAATCTCTCTCAGGAATTAACACTCTTAGAAATCCAATGATATTCTCGCACTCAAATTCAGTTATGTTAATCGTATGTATGCCTCTAATGAGTAAAATCTCTCGATCTATTACTCTTATTTGAATGAATTAATCTATGATATTGACCAATTACACAAATTAAATATTAAAAGATATCGATTAGAATCACCCATAACCCATTAAACTACTAATAAAAATAAAACATAGTTATGGTATAAAAATGGTTTCCCTTTGCGAACTAGAATGAAACTATTCACTAATGCTATAAGTAAAAATAATAATAAAAAATATGAAAAAAGCCATATAAAATATATATTAAAAATAAGAGAAGATAAAATAGTACCTTGTGTTGGTCATTGATATTGTAGAATGGGGTTGAACAGAATATCAATAATTAATCACGAAATTTAAGATTTAAAATATTATTTTAAATTATTTTGAAATATTAATTTTAATGAAATACTGTTCAAGTAGAAGATATGATTTTTAAACTTGAAAAATATTACAAAATTAATATAGTGAAAGTGTAAATAATTGTTTACAAATCTAGAACGATTTTGACATGAATTATTCTAATTTAGCAATTATAATTCAAACTAGCACAGAAACTCTATGAATATAACAAACATACAAATTACTGAATTTGAATGATTTCAACTTCTGAAATTTGAAGCTAAAGTCTCATATTTATAGAGGCAGTAAAGCTTGTATGACTTTTGATCAGGACATTTTTCTAACACTAATTAAGCCTTTAGACCTTTCAAAAAAAATCATGGGTATGACTTTTTCTGGTCGGTATGACCTTTGATAAACTCGGCTTGACTTTCTGAATTCGATATGACATTTTGCAGACTTTCTTTTATATGACCTTTATAGAAATCCTTCAGTATGCCTTTTGAATTACTTTTGTATGACTTTCTGCAAGTGGATCTAATATGAACTTTTTGTCAATTTTTCGGTATGACTTTTGATCCTCCACTTCAGTATGACTTTTGATGATGGCTTCAGTATGACTTTTTCAGTATGACTTTTTGCAGACTTTTTCGATATGACTTTCGATGATGGCTTCGATATGACTTTTTGTTTTGCCTTTTATGTCTTTCTTCAAATCACAATTTCGGTATGACTTTTTAATAAAGCCTAAAAAGAGTTATTAAAAGTCATACAAAGTCATTTATTTTATAATAAATTAATTCTACATAATTTTTAAATTAAATAATTTAGGAATTAAATTAATTCAACTTCAATTAATTTAACAAATAAATTAAATAATTAATTTAACTTTAGATAGTAGAATCAAAATACTTGCACAACCATTATCGTTATACCCGAAATCCTTCCGTCTTCGCACAACCATCTGTCCAATAACCACTTGAGCTTGATGTTAAGTATTTATAGATATAGTTGACACAAAATGTATTGTCTGGTTCATTTGTGCTACATTAAAATAAATATTCTTCACCTTTTTACTTTAAACGTTGTAGTCTTCTGTCCTTTTCTGCTTCTTGCTTTTCTTCTATAATTTTTCTTTTATTGGAATCTTCGTGTAGTAGCCACTTAAAATCTTCTAACCTTCTGAACACTTTTGAGATACTACTATTTTATTCTTCATTGTCGCTTGATCATATAAATGAACTTCTTCCAGTGGTGAGTAGCAGTCTTGTCAAAATTCTTATGATAATTTGATTCTTCGTGTCTAATTGACTTTCTTCGTCTTGATTCATGTGTAGACTTAGTATTATTTACCTGTGTTTTTCTCGTGTTGTAGTTCTAATAATCTGTTGTTGAGTTATCATCCCTATGTAACAGATATGGTTGATTAACAATAAGTACCGACTAACAAACTCCCCCTAGGTCATATACAATCCCCCTGGGTCATTTAGCCTAACACCTTGAACTATATTAATGGAGAACTAATGTTTGCTATGGAAGAGATGAAAGAAAAACCCTCGCCAGAAAGTAAAAAAAGTAGTGTACGTATGTATCTATGATATCTATTATAAAAACTAACTATTCTAATAAATAAAATCTGATCTCTATATATCTAATAATAAAAGTATTTCAATGATTTTAGCTTAGCCAAATACAAATAGGCTTCCTAAATTGAATATGATTCTCTAATTAAAATTCGTATTTCTATTTACTCCTCATTTTCTGGGTTGTTTCATTTGGATTCTTCTTATTGTACCACTTCTATATTAAAGAGAATTCCATAAGTTTCGTGTGGACTATAAGATCGTCCAATTCTGACTTCTAGAACTCCAGATATGACTCAAATAGTGTAGTCAACTCGTGCAGCCCAATAATACGAATTTTCTTCTAATTTGCCTCCAAATTAACTCTTTTAAGTCCAAATCCTTCCAAATATAGAAATTCTATCTTTTCTATAATAAAATATTAAAATCTATTAAATAAATATCCAATTAATGAAAAATACAATTAAATATGAGAATAAAAATCATATAAAATATATATCAAAATATATTTTATCAAGGTCTATGTATTGAATTGACAATTCAGGTAATCGGTTCAGTTTTGGATCAGATCAATTCCGGATCATATCAGTTTTGGTTATAATAAATTTTTATATAGTTCAGATCGGATTTGATTTGGTTTGGATCCTGTTTCGTTTTTGCATAAATTGAATCGATTTTGATTTAGATCGGGTCAATTTTTATTTAATTCAAAATCATATTAAAATTAGATGAAATTTGGATAAAAACATATTAAATTTGGTTATGATCTTTTCGAATCATTTCTTATTTTGAATTATTTGGATTTAAAAATTTAGTTCGAATTAATGTTGAAATAATTTAAATTATCGTGAAACTGTAATAAAAGTATCTAAATATATTTGTGAAAATATAGTTAAAACATGATAAAGTAATACCTAATAAACTAATAACCTTGATTAAGTAACGTATTTCACCGGTCCCAACTTTGGCCAATATGATGAAATAAAGTTTTCGCTAAATACATAATATAATAATTTTATAAAAAAATCTTGAAGGTCAAATGAAAATATAAAATAAATTTTGTTTGTACATATATAATATACAATATTTATTTCTCTTTAAAATATAAATTTACATTCACTTTTTTTTTACTTTTCAATAAATCTTAGTTTTTTAATATTTTATTTTACGAATAAATGTAATAATACATGTGGATTATATATAATAAAATTTATAATGTACTTATGAGTGACAGAATCACTAGCCTATACTACAAGTAATAGGCAAGAAAATGAAGAAAAATAGAAATAAGGAGCAGGTTTAGAGAGGAATAGAATAATATAGATAATTTAGAGAAAAGAGAAACTGCATAATTTCATTCCACAAAAACTCCCTAACAATATCTCTAATGCGAGCCCAAGTGTTGTGTTGGAGAGCGATACATGAATCCTCCTCCGTAGATATCCATTGGAGTATAAAGTTGGATTTGGTCGTAATTGTGCTGGCCAAGTCGTGCAGTTTTTTAACTTTTTGGTTTAGTTTATAATATTTTACTCTTCCAGGATAAACTATTTTTTTTGTGCAGAAAATATAATGCTATTTTTTACACTTCTTTCCCTCCTTGAAAATAAGTTTACATTTTTTTAATCAAAAAATGAATCCTAATAATTATTTAATTGAGCATAAGTCCCAGTTTTATAATAATCATTAATTTATTCAATATGTAATGTTTTTAATTTCTTAAATTTGTATTCTTCAAACATATTTTTTTATTATGCAATTCAATATAATTATGAGTTTATTTATTTATTTATTTTTAAATAATTGTTTATCATTTAATTTATATTATTATTATTATTAAAAAAACTGCATTCAATCTTTAATATATTAAGTGTAGGTAAAATTTATATGGAGAATCTTTAATATAGTATTAATTGGACAACATAAATGTCGTGCATTATATTCTATTTATAATATATTGCAGACTCTAACTCTAATGAAGGACATATATGTTCTCCAATTATTAATATATATAAGGTTCTATGTTGAATTCAACTCGTTAAATATAATACACAACGTAAATAAATGGGACCTGTTAAATAGTGGATTTGGCTTTGCATTGGAGGAAATTAGACAACTGTTTTACAAAACTAACTTTTGTATATGTGGCATACAAATGAGTCCTAAAAAAGTTGGAGTTGGACTTTTGCATTGGAGATGGTCTAATAGTTACCACCACCTAGGGCTGTCAAACAGATAATTCATATCCGAATTCGAAAATACATATTCGAATTTGAAAATTTTTGAAGGCTAATATCCGGATACGGATAATATCCGGATCCGAATCCGAATCCGATTTTTAATCGGTTTTTCAAACTTATATTAAAAATTCTAAAAAATTACAAAATAAATAGTAAATATTTAATTCAATTTTATTAAAATTGAGTTAAGAGTTAAACGGATTTAAGCCTATTTTAATTTTTTAAAAATTAATTTTTATTTATCTTTTCAATCTAATTTTTTTATCTTTATAATATTAAACTCAAATGATATTTTTATATATGTTTATAATATTTTTACAATTATATAAAATTTGTATAAATATATTATTTAATGAATATATACACACACACTACAAAACTAATAGAATAAATTTTAAATTATATATATATATATTATTTAAATATAATATATATTTAATTTCGGATTCGGATTTTTTCGGATACGAATATACCAATATCTGTATTCGTATCCAAAATTGTCATATTCACATATGGATAATATTAGTTTTGTCTCGAATACGGATAATATCCGCTTTATCTCGAATACGAATACATCGGACGGATATCGGATTTTTCGAATTTTTTTAGACAGTCCTACCACCACCACTACATATAATTCCCAATTAAAATAAAATAAAATAATACAAAACAAATACAACTAAAAATATAACAATTTCCCCTTAACTGAATAGTTGGTCTATTTCTAACATTTTCCCACGTTTTTCCCATTTATGATAATCCCTCCCTTCAAGCACATTTTTGTCCTCAACAATGTTGACAAAAGCGAAGTTGTTGAAAGTTTTCCAAGAACGTGAGCTGGATATTGCTGCATGACTTTGTCCCAGTCCTCCCAAGTCGCTTCATCTGAGTTTAGCCCTTCCCACTGAAATAGAACCTGAACTCCCATTCGATTATCTTTCTTAGAAACTCTATAATCAAGAATAACAATAGGATTACGAAGCAACTGATTATCTATGACAATGGGAGGAAGAGTTGGTACCACTACATTTGTGTGACCCACTTTTTTTTTAACAATGGCACATGAAATAACTGAACTTGTACTGGAGGGTACCCTTATATCTGAGGGTACTCATCTTTATAGATGAATGTGCAGCCTTCGAAAATCTATCAACGATTACTCAAATTACTGTGTACCCTTCTGAGTTAGGCAAACTCTCAATAAAATCAAATTGAGATATCTATCCATGGCTTAGAGGGAGTGTCCAATGGTTGTAGTAAACCTGGATAGGGAACTCACTCACTCTTGCATATCTAACAAATTACATATTCAAATATGTAAGTGCACACATTGTCTTTCATCTTCGGCCAATAAAATATAGGTGATATTTTCTTATAAGTAGGAAGGATCCCAGAATGACTACCTCATGAACTGTCATGAAACTCTTTTATAAGTTGGTGTCTTAGAGATGAAACTCCAACATATATCTGTGAATTAATTTTGATAATACCTCCTTCTATAGGAACTTTCCTATCATTTGGTTGTACCACTGTTGCCTCTCACATAAAATCACTGGCCAACAGATAAACCTCATAAGTTGCAATGGCATCTTACTTCCACTGCGGAACAAGTGTAGAGACTACTGCCAACTCCAGTACCTCATGTTCCTTTTAGATAAAGCATCTGTTGGGAATAATTAAAAATTAAACACAACAATGAGGCAGTTATATAAAAAATTAATAAGAACAGACACATTAAACCAATTAACAAAACAAAACAAAGCACGAAGGTTGAAACAATATATATAAATCAGTAACTGCAAAGACAAGAGAAAAAATAGAAAACTTAGCTCTAACAGAAGTTTTATGCATACACTGATAGAACCAAAAGAACTGCTGAGTCGCCAAGCCTTGCAAGAAGTCTTGACTGTTCTTGAAGAGATTTTTGTCCTACTACGTTGTGTTGAGTTGCAACAATATCACTTCTAGGATAAAACAGCACATAGTACTTCGTCCACAGATACATAGCACTCAACAGCGACATGCACCTCAGTTCACCCAAAAAACCAAACCTATGTATAATCTGTATAATATGTGTGTGGGAGATATAGAGTATATCTGCTAGGGTTTTCTCAAACTTGTCACTTCCTTACTTTTTTATCTCCAACGTTTTTCTGTATATATAATACAATAAAACGTAACAGCAGATAAAACATTAATTAAAATAATTATTCTGACTTAAAGTGTCTTTAATAGAATATATTTCAGAATCAACAACAGCCATCAGAGTTTAGCTAAAATTATGATAGGCCCATCAAAGTATATAAACTCTGACCATCAGAGTTTGTTAAACTCTTACTTGACCATCAGAGTTTGTTAAAATCTGACTATCAGTTCCATCAGAGTTTGTTAAATTCTAACCTGACCATAAGAGTTTGTTAAACTCTGACTATCAGTTCCATTATAGTTTGTTAAACTCTGACCTGACCATCAGAGTTTGTTAAACTCTGATGAGCTGGTTCATCAGAGTTTATTAATAAACTCTAACCCTGCTCAAGTCACAGAATATATATACTCTGACAGTAACTTACTGACTCAATATTCATATTAAAATAAAAGTCATAATTAAATTAATTAATCAAGTAAACTCATTTAACCCATTGGAAGCAAACAACTTCTACTCAATTTATTTATGGATTATACTAAGAAAATGTCTTAGATCTAAACATGAAAGTTTAAGTCCTCATAGCAAGGAACAACTTTCACTAGTTAGTTTCCGGAAATTACATCAAGAACATATATAAAATATGTCTTAAACTTTCTATTTTCTAACAATCCCCCACAAATCCATACAGAAATGCATATCAGATTCTACTTATGATTTGCTTTTTAGAGTCAGTACCCGTTAAGGTTTGAACCCTTCTAAGTCCTCTATTTCGATGGCTAGCGGATATAGATGTAATGTTTCACCTTGAATCTTTATCTGTTTTTGTGTAACTACACTCCATAGACAACTACAAGTCAAAGGATATGGTGCTGATCTATGACTTTGAGATGTTAATGGTCATATCTCGATTCTATTCGTCGAATGCTTCGAGGAATAACCATATCCTCTAATTGCGACCTCATAATATCATTCGCTTAGCTAGGCATCTCCAAAGATGTACTGCCAACATCTCGTCTTACGACTTGACCCCATTTAGAGTTCTTAAAACTCTTACTAACTAGCAGTTACAGTACCTCTTGAGGTTTACAGGAAAAAGACTTAGATACGTGAGTATCCAGATATATGTAGTAGAGGTACTACTGAATCATCCTCACAACTTGTTATTACCACATTCAATACACTTCGAGGGATCTCCTCTCAGGTGTATTGGGTTCCCGCTAGTGATGACTCAAAATGTGTTGTCAGTCTCATCCCCAACCTCGACCTAAGGACAACAACATGTTCAAGTCCCTTAGTCAATGGATCAGTCAAGTTATCTTGAGTTCCAATAAACTCAATAGCAATGATCCTCTCAGACAACATGCCCCTTATAGACTTTAGTCTAACTTGGACGTGTCTTTTTGTTTTCACATTATACTTCTTATTATTTATCTTGTCGATTGTTGTACGACTATCACAATGAACAGCAAGTGCCGGAAGCGGTTGACTTACTACAAGAATCATAGACATAAATTCATGAAACCATTCAGTCTTCGTCCCTGTGGCATCTAATGCACACAACTCAGCCTAAAAAATAAATCGAGTTACAATAGTCTGTCTTGCAGACTTCCAACATATAGCTCCACCCGCAAGGGTAAATACGTATCCAGTCACTCCATTGGAACCAGATTTCTTAGATATCCAACTTGCATCACTATATCCCTCTAGCACTCCAGGAAACCTCCTGTAATTCAAGCCAAGGTAGATGGTGCCTTTTAAATATCTAAACACTCTATCAAGAGCATCCCAATGAGTCTTGTTTGGATAGCTTGTATATCTAGCTAACTTAGACATAGAATATGAAATATATGGACTAGTACCATTAGCAAGATATTAAAAACTCCTAATAATCTGAGAATATCTTAATTGAGACACATGAACTCCTGACTTATTCTTGACAAGAGCAACTTTTGAATCATATGGTGTGCTTGCGATTCTACAATTTGAATAACCATACTTCTCAAGTATAGATTTCTCTATATAATGAGATTGTGACAAGGTTATTCCATCAGCTGAATCAGTCATCTTTATACCAAGAATCACATTAGCATCACCCATATTCTTCATTTCAAAGTGCTTTTTCAAGAAACTTTTTATCTCATTAATAATCTCAATATTTGTTCCAAACAACAATATGTCATCCACATACAAGCACAATATTACTTTTTCAATTGCTTTAACCTTATAGTAGACACACTTGTCACTTTCATTAACCAAAAAATCTGAAGTCAATCAGTTTCATCAAACTTTTTTTNTCATCAAACTTTTTGTGCCAGTCTCTAGGAGCTTGTTTCAAGCCATAGATAGACTTGACTAATTTACAAACTTTCCTCTCGTTGCCAGAAGCAACAAATCCCTCAGGTTGATCCATATAAATCTCTTCTTCAAGATCACCATGAAGAAAAGCTGTCTTTACATCCATCTGATGGATGATAAGACCATGTACGGAAGCCAATGCTATAAGCATTCGAATTGTTGTCATTCTTGTAACAGGAGAGTATGTATCAAAATAGTCAATGCCTTCAATTTTCCTAAAACCCTTAGCTACCAGCCTAGCCTTATACTTATCTGTTGAGCCATCTGGGTTCATCTTTCTTTTGAAAATCCACTTACATCCTATAGTAGTACATCCAGGAGGGAGATTAACCAACTACCATGTTCCAATAGTAACAATAGAGTCGATCTCACTCTTTACTGTGCATTTTCAGTGCCTTGACTCTGAAGAGTCCATGGCCTGCCGAAAAGTTAAAGGTTCGTTCTCGACATTGTAAGTGATAAAATCACTTCCAAAGTCCTTAACCACCTTTGCACGCTTACTCCTTCTAGGTTCCTCTACTTCGCTAGGAGTAGAGCTACTAGCAGGATCCGCCATCACATTTGTCATCCTTTCACATGATCAGGAATGGAACTCGATGTGCGAGTGGGATCATCATCAGAAATACCCTGAGGTATACTGGTCTTCATAGGGAACACATTCTCAAAAAATGTTGCATCATGAAACTCAACTATGGTGTTTGCCACTATACCATCTATTTCAGATTTTAACACTAAAAATCTCATAGCGGTAGTGGTTTCAATATAGCCCAGAAAGATGCGATCAATAATTTTTGGTCCCAATTTCTTTCTCTTGTATTCAGGGACAAGTACCTTCGCAAGGCAGCCCCACAGACGAAGATACTTTAAACTAGTCTTTTTGCCTTTCCATAATTCATAAGGTGTCTTGTCCATATGTTTCAGAGGGACTCTGTTTAGAATATGGCAAGCCGTATTTAGAGCATCTCCCCACATGTACTTAGGCAACTCAGAATTAATTAACATATTATTAATCATATCTTTAAAAGTTCTGTTCTTTCATTCTGCCACCCCATTTGACTCAGGAGTGTATGGTGGAGTCACCTCATGAACTATACCATTGCTTTTGCAAAATTCATTAAATGAGGTACTCGAATACTTTCCACCTCTATCAGATCTCAAATGTTTAAGTACTTTACCAGTTTGTGTTTCAACTTCATTTTTATACATAATGAATTTATCAAGTACTTCATTTTTATGTTTAATCAAACAAACATGGCAATATCTAATACAATCGTCTATAAATGTAATGAAATGTATTTTATTATCCATAGTCAAAATACCACTGAATTCACATATGTGTGTGTGAACTAACTCTAAAACATCTGTGTTAGGTCCCGAAAGTATCGTAGAAGGGGGGTTGAATACGATACTCACTAAATCAAAAAATTCTTTCGAATCTTTTGCGGATATATGATTTAGAGTACGATAAGTGGGTTCGTGTTCAGGAGTGTTTAGCTGTTTAGGAGACTGGCTTACTAATTTTCTGTGTTTAGGAATGAACAAATAATGCACTAGAAAATTAGCAAGTAATTAAATGCGAGACAGGTTTCGGGGAATATTACTTTCGTATTAATCCCTGAGGTTTTGCTACACCCAGTTAAAAATATAACTGGCTTCCAAAGAACTGATTAGTTCTTTGCTTCTAGAGAGATAAAGCTAGATCCCTATTACAATGTTTGACAGTATTTAATAGTAACGGAATCAAGCTAACAGTGAGTGTTTTACAGTAGCCCTAAACATTTGAGACATATTTAACCGGCTAAAATGTAAAACCCAGGAGAAGAAGGTATAGATTTGGCATGGTGACTTCTTCTTCTCCGGCTTCGAAAT
>QRFB01012338.1:790-23622 GCA_008931105.1 Oenanthe javanica | reverse complement strand
TCTTTGTGACTTCATGTTCTTGATTGTCTTCTGGTTAAGTATCTTTTCTTTTAGTTGAGTTACATAAGTTATAGTGTTACAAGTTTAGACACTCTGCCTTTCACCTAGTGATTTGGATTTCGTGTTAAAGTTCCAAGCCAGTGTGTTTGTGTTGGGGACGGGTTTTTGCGGGCTCGCAATTTTGGACTCGACTTGAAATTTACACGAACTCAATTCGAAAAATTATAAATTAGGACCAACAAATATTCAATTCGAAATAACTATGTACAATCAGATATGAACCCGAAACCTGAAAATGATCTAAAAATTAATGAACCATATATTTATAACCCACTTTTGTAATATTTTATATTTAAAATAACTAAATTTAATTATAATAAAGTAACTTTCACCTGTAATGATAGATACTCGTTAGTTGATTCATAATTATTTAATAGTAATAACAATACTTTATACATTACTTAAAAAAAAACAATACTTTATACATGTACTGCTTTTTCACATCTGACAAAGTGGGTACAAAATACATATTATATATTTGAAATGTAACTTTCATGTACAATTAAAGAGAAATAAATTGTTTTTTCTTAAAATTTATGCAACAACAATTAGTCCATATAAATCGGGAGAGATGAAGTATATAATATAGGAGTATATTTTCAATCACTCTAAAAAAATTAGAGGCGATAAAACCCAAAATGATTCGAAACCCGACACGAACCCGATAGTTACGGATTAGGGTTAGAATTAAGAAAAAATCAATCCAAAATAACCAAGTACAATTTGACCCGACACCAACCGACCAGAATCCAAAATTACCACTCCTAGGTTTTTGACGAGTTCATATTCCACACATTGACATAGATATATAGTACTAAAATATATTGTACATAGTCTTTTTATTCGATCTTCATTTTGTCTTGTGTGATGTGTCGTGTGTTTGTACAGTTCGGTAGTCTTTCCGTCTCATTTAAAATTTCTGCTGATGGCCTAAAAACTAGGTTCATTCAATTAATTTTTTTAATAAATAAATTTATAACTTTATAAATTAGTACTCACTTGAACCAAACCGACATAACATAAGCCCTTAAGTTATCCAAATTCCAAAGTTCATTCAATTATTTTAGCTATTTCAACATAACCGAGTTTGTACCCCAAATAATAACACGTTAGAGCTATATTCCCCGATTATATTGATTGGTTAAAAAATAAATAACCAAAAGGTTCTAGAATTCCAATAATATTGGATATAATATTGCTTATATATTTTTTGCTATCATGTTTTCGAAATAGGCTATATATAGGTTATCTAAATTTTTTGTTAAGAGAATCTCCGACCATGTCAGGTATAATGGTTGGATAAAATAATACAAAATAATAATTGGTTATTTTATAGAGAATGAAAAAGTGTTTTCACTCCAACAGTATTATCTATAATTGTTGGTTATAGTTTAAAAATAATATTTTATCATTATTAATAGAAGGGAAGATATGATGTGAAATACTATCAATCTAGAAATATTAATATTAAAAATAATGTTTGGAAATATATAATTTATTGGGTTAATTATCAATTTGGTCACTTGTATCACTCTAATGTAGCAAGTGAATTATCGACAAACTTTTAATCTCATTTGCACCGCTCATTTTAAATGAAGTTGCATTCCGTTAAGTTTTGAAATTTTGATAAATGTAAAAAAGATAACTAACTCATAACTCGTTTGATTCAAATATATTGTTGGTGAGATTACGAAACTGTATGAATAGTAATTGTGATAACTCAACACTAGAACAAGACAAGTAAATAATATTACGCCTATATAGGAATCAGGAAAAAATGAAGACAAGGCAGATACAGTGGATCAAGACATTAGAAAAAGTTTTGAAGTCTACTACAGATCACTGAGAGAAGTTCATTAATATGTTCAAGCCCCAGTGAAGAATAATGTGTAAAGACTCTCAGAGTTTCAGAAGTGTTGAAAATTCAGTATAAAGTGTCACTGGAAGATTTCAGTGTACCAGTATTGATTGAAGATATACAGTGTTCGAAGTATAAGAATCTAGAAGAATTGAATACATGGTAAAGACAAATGATTAAGAAGACAGTTACATTCTTGAAGTTATACTCACTGAAAGAAATTCATTTGAATGTTCAAGCGTTAGTAAAGAACAGAGAATGAAGTATTCAATATTGTAGTAGTAATGAAGACGTTGTCTAAGTACCGGAAAAGATTCCAATGAAAGTACAGTTTTTATTAACAGTCAGTGTTTGAAGCAATGCAAAAGTCAATATTAATCAGCTGAAACAGGATAGAAGTCAAGATAATTTAATTCAGTGTTAGTCGTTTGTGAACCAGACCAGTGCACTAAGTGTCAGCACAACAAGAAGAGAATTACTTTGATTTATCAGAAGAAAATTAGTTGATCAAGCCAAAAGAGTGAAAACCAAGTGGTAAATACTTCAAGCATTTCAAGAAATTATTTAAGGCAAATATTACTACATTTGGTGGCTCTTGTACTCTTGAAGCACTCTATGAGGCGCAACAAAAGAGTGTAGGGGCAATAAAATACTCATGTATAAGTTTCTAAGTGTTTCGTGGCTCCTATACAAGGGACACAGAGTGTAGGCGCAACAAAACACCTTAGACGCAACAAAATACTTATGAATAAGTTTTTAAGTACTTTTGTTGTTCCTATACACTGTAAGCAATGTAGGAGGCGCAACAAAACACCTTAGAGGCAACAAAATACTTATGAATAAGTTTCTAAGTACTTTTGTTGTTCCTATACACTGCAAGCAATTTAGGAGGCGCAACAAAACACCCTAAGTGTAACAAAATACTTATGAATAAGTTTTTAAGTACTTTTGTTATTCATATACACTACAAGCAATGCAGGAGGCGCAACAAAACTCCTCTAGGCGCAACAAAAGTATTCTAAGTACTTTCATGGTTCCTATACAAGGCCACAAGAGTAGAGGCGCAACAAAACTCATCTAAGCGCAACAAAAGAATTCTAAGTACTTGGTGGCTTTTTATATATACATTCCATATTGTAGTTGGGATAGAATACTTTCGTGGTTCCTATACAAGGCCACAAGAATAGAGGCGCAACAAAACTCCTCTAGGCGCAACAAAAGAATTCTAAGTAGTTGGTGGCTTTTTATATACACATTTCAAATTGTAGTTTGAGGGAATTGTAACCGTTTAAATTGTTAATTTAATTCAGGGCAAATCTTTGTATTTATTAATCCCTCCTCCTAATTAGTTGTCTACGTTAAATTGACAAATCTTTCACGGTAATATAAAATAATGTATAATTAATAAAAGTTAAAATTTTATATTGTTAAAATATATATATAATATATTTTATTTTTTTAAAATTATATAAAATAATTTATCAGTTTTATAATTTAATTAATTTAATTACAAACAAATTAAAATAATTAATTAATTAAAAATGAAGTGAGTATTAAATTTAAAATAATTGAGGCTATTTTCTATTGCTCAATATGTTTGATGTGTCAGTAGTTTTTTTTTTAATATTTCATTATAGAGATAAAATTATCCATTTTTCCAATTTCCAAACATATGCAAGTACAAGTGATGAAGTGAAGGATATTAACGTTGCCCCAATTACCTAAATAGTACAATTATCATTCGGTAGAGCATGTTTCAAAAAAAAAATTCATTCGGTAGAGAAAGTCTCATCGATACTATTATAAATACAATTATAGTTAAAATATGAAATTAGAAAATGATTTTTAATATTAAAATAAATTTTATAATTCAGTACATAAATTTAAATTAATATTATAATAGATTTATACTCATTAGGTCCCAAATTGTTTATTTTATTTGATTTTTTGTAGTTCAATTGATTCAATTTTAACTTGATAATTACTCATAGTATATAATAAAAATATAAAAAATTTATTATTATAAAATATATGTTATTTATTTTAAAAGGTAATTTTTTATTTTTTAAAATTATAAATTAATAATTTTTAATTATCAATTAAAATTTGATCAATTTAATTTTTTAATTTAATCATAAAAAATTAAATTGAGTTAGAAAGGAGGGAATACTATTTAACAAATTTCTTAACTACCTCTTTCTTAAATGCACAATAATTGTAACAAGCAAATCAAGAGCAATCAATTTCAATTTCAATTTCAAGCAAATCAAGAGCAGAAAAAGCACATAACGCACATATTCATAATTTCAATTTTTTGCGAATAAATTTGTATAAAAGCAATCTTTATGAATATTTTGGTTCTGATATAGGGGGTGTTTGACTTAACTTATAAGTAATAAGTTACTTTTTTAAAAAAAGTATTTCCATATTTTTTAAAAAAAATTAATATTTATTTTAGAAATTTAAGACCAAATCTTATTTGCAAATTTGAAAATAAATTACTTATTTTCAGAAAAAGTACATATATACCAACTTTTTCAACTTATAAGCTGCTTATAAGTTAAGACAAACGGGTCAATAGTTGTAACCCTTGTTAACTTTTTTTGATATATAATCGACTTCCTCGGCACGTTTGTCAGTTGAGACCGGATCTACGCGTTTATGGGTGGGGCAGTCATAACCCGAGACTTGAAATTCTGTACTAATTCGTAAAAAAAAGATAGTTTTTGTGGCAAGGCTTGGGCAACGTGCATGGAGTAACATGGCTCCATTTCATGCATGGTACATCGATGGTCAGTCTATCAAATATAGGATAAAAGTTCAAAATTTATCAAAAATGGTACATTGAATTCCCATTTTTGGCGAACACACTTGTATTTGCTTTCAGACTTGTATACTATACCGTATGGCGAACACATTTGTAAACAAAGAAAGTTGTGTTTCCAGTTTGCAATGACGAACACAGTACATGCATGCAAATAAAGCTGTGGCCCAGTCTGGCGAACACAACAGAGCAATATACGATGTCGTTTTAAATTTTTACTTTAAAACCTAATTTTATCATAACATTATCACAGTATCAGCCGCATCATTCACCCAAGCACTCACAGTCTCCTACGGCGAACAAGGCAAACACGACAAACATAAGTAATCTTCTTCCTCATACATCTTGTACCCTTGTTTCTTGTTCCTATTTTATGTCTTGCATATTCCTATTCATGTGGATATTCCGATTATCATGTTCTTCTTGTACTCTATGTTCATGTTCTTATTCCGATTATTCTTCTTCTTGTTCCAATTGATGCTTTATTTTGAATTTTTGTTGTGATTTGTATGCTTTATTTCCTGTTTTTATTATTGTGATTGATAACATGATCTCAATTAGTGATGTAAATTAATAGAAATTTGAACCTAATATAATTTTAGTTACTCAATTAATATGTTGATTAGTGAATAATTAATATGTTGATTAGAGAATATAATTGATTAATTTCATTGGCTTGAAGCACATAATACGGCTATCTTAACTAAATTAGTGCAAATTCGAATCTTTAATTATAGTCATCTTAATTAGTGAATTAGTATGTTGATTAGTGAATAATTAGTAGGTTAGTTGATTAAATTTAAAAAAAATAATTATATACAAATCTAAATTATATAATTATTGAAATATAAAAATATAAATAAAATTATATAAATTATATTTTGGAACTTTAATATAATATAATATATTAATTAGTGAATTAGTATGTTGGTTAGTGAATAATTAGTAGGTTAGTTGATTAAATTTATAAAATATAATTATATAAAAATTTAAATTATATAATTATTGAAATATAAAAATATAAATAAAATTATATAAATTATATTTTGGAGCTTTAATATATAATAATATATTAATTAGTGAATTAGTATGTTGATTAGTGAATAATTAATAGGTGTGATTAAATTTATAAAATATAATTATATAAAAATCTAAATTATATAATTATTGAAATATAAAAATATAAATAAAATTATATAAATTATATTTTGGAACTTTAAAATATAATAATATATTAATTAGTGAATTAATATGATATTTTTCGAATATAAAAATAAAAATATATTAATAAAAATTATATTTAGTAATATATAAATATAATTATATAAATAATATTTTAGAAAATTTATATTTCAAATTTAAAAATAAAAATATATTTAAAAAATTATATATTTTGAATATAAATATATAAATATATATAAGAGGAAAAATTATATATCATATATTTCAAAGATTTTTGATTTTTTTTAGCTTTTATTATTAACAATTACTTGAAAAAATAAATATTATATTAATTAATATTTGTTTAAATTTTTGCTGAAACATATATGGATTCGGTTAATTACCATCCTAGTCCTATCGACGGATCTTTACTGACCCGACAGCAGGAGCATCTTTCAGAACATATGTGGAATGGAGAGGTATAAAATTTGTCAAATATTTATTGTTAGATTATAGGTATAAATATATTACTGTCATTATGTAATTTGTTTAACTGATATAATCATATAATTTTTTGCAGGAATTGCCTGATTTTCGTACGCGCGTCAACTACCGTGGATATTGGGATAAAATTAAAAAATATCCACCACATCCAGATGTCTTGGTAGCTATTGTATCATCTAGTTTTCATGGCGTTTACAAGATTGGGGCAATTAAACATGATTCCGGATTGATTACTGCATTTGTGGAGAGATGGCGCACGGAGACTCATACATTTCATTATCCGATGGAATTTTTCCCTTATCCATATCTTCAAACTCAACATGTAATATTTACTAATAGAATCGGCTGTATAACGGTTCTAAATTCCAACGGCTATATACCGGCTCTACAATTTTAATATAATTCCAACGGCTATATAATGGCTTTAATTTTTTTTTTACTTATAACGGTGATATAATTTGACCTATAAATTGTCATTTTCAGATTCACTTTAGCACCCACATTTTAGTATTCAGTATTACATAATTTATCATGGATAGGCAAGAGATGTGCTTCTGTGGTGTAGAGCCCGAGATATGTAATTTGTGGACCGGTGAAAATGCCTGTAGGCGCTGGGAGCGATGCATTAGTCGACGGTGTGGTTATTTTGTTTGGCTTGATGAGCCGCTAATGGGACGTGCCTTGGTCGCTGTTGGAGAGATTTACACCAACATGCAATAGAAAATTTCTGATGCGAAGAAGGAGATGTGGGTTGTGTACCAGGAAGGTTGGATAAGGTTCGTGCAAAGGGCAATACAAAACGATTGGAACTTCTAGAGAAGGTACATGAGTTAGAAGCCGCTATCAAGCACGATAACAATTCCTTATGATACAGAGAAGGAGATGTGGGTTGATGTTTTTTATATTATTATGTTGTTTAATGTTTGGTATGTTCATAAAGTTGTTTTATGTTAGTGTGATTATGATAAAATTGTTGTGCTTTAATGAGTGTTAAACTAACAATAACCAACAACTTTACATAAGAAACAAACCAAACATAAGAAATATACTAAACATTACCTAAGAAACATATGAAACATGACAAATATAAGAAACAACTTAAACTTTTACTATCCACAGATTTGAATTTTACTTTTCACATACATTAACTATTATTTTCACCAATCATTTTGTTAAAATAAAAATACAATAATTTTTCAAGAATTCATATAAATAGATTGCATTAGTGGTCTCAAATTAAGTTATAATACACATAGAAAATATACAAATATTAAGAATGAGTTACACACCAGGAGATATCTTCAAAGCTATAGGTAGGAAATGGTGGTGCGATGACGATTTTTACTACCCACTTGATCCAAATATGCGGTACTCAACTCATGCAATAATAAAAATGCAGAATGAGTGAGAATGGAGGACACAATGTCACATAAGTTGTATAGAGCAATGCATCGCTCATGGATTAAGAGTACCGAAACAGCGTGTGAAAAATATGTTGTGCGACACACCTCAACAACTTGAAACAGCGTTGTTCCATGTTAGAGAAGAGGAGAATCAAATGTGATTACGTATATTCCGTCATGATCTAGTTGAAGCAGCTAGAAACTATGCTGAAGATGGTGACCTAATATAAGCTATGCAGTATCACAATCTCAGCGTAAGTCTAGACTACGAATCTGACACGATGATGTCTGATAATGATGAATAAAATAATTTGTTGGTTGTATGGATGTCTATTTTTTTCCTAGTACTGTTATCTCTTTTTGTTATTTCCCTGTATTCTGTTTAGTGTGTTTGAATAAAACTATGATGACAAGTCTATAGCCAAGAACTCTAATGTTACAGACAGATTTGACAAGTCGATAAGTTTACTTTTACTTTTTTTTGGCATGTATATTTCACCAGTCGATCAGTTTACTTTGTAGGTAGATTTGACAAGTCGATAACTTAACTTTATAATCTTATCTTGAAATCCGCAAATAACAACTCTATAAATTCGTACTATTTTTATGCTCAATCTATACACATAAAATGGATCCTAGTAAATGATTGTTTGTAGAAAGGGATGATGATTACCGGAGTCTTAAAGAAAGTGATCCAGTGGAATACTTTGCAGGCGTTCGACGGGAATGGGCACATCGGCGTTTAGAATCATTAGGGTACCTAATCGTGAATCATTAGGCATTTATCAAGATAACTTGATTGGTCAAAGTTGGCCTGCATTTAAACGTAACTTGGAAGTAGCTGTGGATATCATAAGAGGGGAAAACAATCAAATGTTGTTGCGTAGAAGTCGGCGCTATATGCTTCAGCTAGCTCGAGATACAGTTCGTACAAGTGGGAGAGAGCTCTCAGAACAGGAGGAACATTGTCTTCTATAAAATCCTAATTATGCAACTGATGAGTACTGTGAGCTCTCATAATTCCAATACTGGGTAGGTGCCAAAGGAAAGATAATAGGTTCCCACAACTTCTGCAACTGTGAGGAGTAATGGTAAGGCCCTATCCACTGCTTCTGGTTTATGTTGTTTGCCATACAACCTGCAACAACATGCGAGCAGGGTAAACGGTGACACGTCCATTTGCCACAGGTGCAACTACGTTTACCAATATCTACATTCTGCTTGTTATCACTTTTCCACACCGATTTAACATGATATCGGTGTGTCGTCACTTAATAGATCCCCATCTGACGACTATAGGTCTCAACCTTATGTGCAGTAGCTTTCTCTAAAAAATTTATTAGCATTGTCGTCGTCCTCGCACACAACTCTTGACCCTTTTGCAGGCTTTCCTCGACAATGTTCATTTATGTGTTCACTATCTTCACAGTCCTGTAGAAGATATACTCCATCATTGCCGTCACTGGAAGGAAACGAGTCATTCTAATGTTACCATTAAAACCTTCCATTATATTAGTGGTACTTTACCCATATCGAGCTCCACCGGTGTCGTGACACAATGTCCACAATTCTGCAATGCGGAAAGAGATATTTGCCCAATTCTTTTCATATAAGCATCATGTTTCCCAACTTGCATGGATACCCAAGCTAACCACATCAACTTCTTCACCTCTCCACCGGGGTGATGTGAGGAAAAGTTACTTCTGACGTGGAACAAGCAGAACCGATGCACATCATACGGTTGTGTAAATCCATTCCACATGTCCCTCATTGCTGCAAGAATACTTGGTGCACGATCTGATATTATGCACACACAATGTCTTTCCTTACAAACATGTTTACGGAGCAGTTTCAAAAACCAAGACTAGTTCTCATATGTCTCCTCCTCAACCAAGGCATAACAAATGGGATATTGGTGATTGTTCGAATCAACTCCCATGGAAATAAGGAGTTTTCCCTTGTACCTTCCCTTCAAAAACGTTCCATCTATTAAAATATTGGACGTGCATGCTGTCAACCATCATTCATTGCTTTCAGACACCAAAATATTCTCTTGTCCTGGACTGTTTCATGAGGGACAACAACAATATTAACTACACTGCCTGGATTAGCATGTACCAAAGCTGTCAAGAACACATGGAGTACAAAATATGTCATGCTCTATTTACCATAGACCTCCTCAATTATTGCCTGTTTGCCCCTTCATGCTCTTAGGTAACTAACACGATGGTGGTATTCATCGTTTACCATGGTCATAACAGTCATAATTGGGAAATTTGGCCTCTCCATCACCTTTTACATGATTTAATAATATCAAATCAACACTAGTATATCTGTACTCAAAGATTCCCTGTAAATATTGGTAACTTATAAAACTTACATGGGGTTTCACAAGTCTTGAAATTAATTTTGCTGAAATTCTACGGTGATCTTGCAATGGCTCGTTGTTAACGCATGTATGCATTTTTCTCACCTTTGTGATTTCCCACAGTCCATGCTTCTTCATCAAAGCAGCTCGCAATCTCCAAGGACAGTCGTCACATAATTTACACTCTGTAATGAACTGAGTACGATTACTCCTCACAACTTTATAGTTCCTATCACTGTTGATGTGAACCTCTCTTACTGCTGCAACTAAGGTATCCTTGTCACGGAATAATGTTCCCATAAAGAATATTGTATTTCGAGAATAAAAAATAGTCAACATCTCACCCGGATTCGTCACTGTAATTGGTGTAAACTCATCATTCTCAAAGAAGGCTGCCATTGGAACATGGGGTCCTACCATTAGAACATGGTCTTCTTGCTCAATAGCCCTCGAATTCAGTCCCAAATCGACCTCATCGTCTAAATCATCTTCGTTGTCATCTTCTAAAAATTCCTCATCACTTGAANTCATTCTCAAAGAAGGCTGCCATTGGAACATGGGGTCCAACCATTGGAACATGGAATTCTTGCTCAATACCCCTCGAATTCAGTCCCAAATCGACCCCATCGTCTGACTCATCTTCATTGTCATCTTCTAAAAATTCCTCATCACTTGAACTGTACTACTCATATTCTTCATTTTCATTGATGAAGGCCAAATTTCTACCAGCCGTTGATGTTAATGGATCACGTGGGGGAGACAAGATCAAACCAACATTGTGTCCATAAGAATGTTCAACTCCATATTTATTAGTGGTAAACACATTCCTGCTTGAACCACCACCATATTCCTCAAATGCATGACTGCTAGAACCGCCAACATACGGCTCACTGTTACCTCCCCCACTAAAATAATAATCTGACCAACCCGTCATACCATAATCTGGTAACCGACTCCTCTCATATATTGTGTCATAACTTGATTGTGTGGGTTGATTAGGCTGTGAGTAACCGCCCTGATGATATGAAAACACATCATCTTGTACTATTTTTTCAGCATCCACAAATAGAGATACATCACCCATCCCCATCTGCATCTGCCTAGGAACACTCAGCATCCTCCTCATATCATCATCACAATTAACACCAGCAATGTAATATCCACGTACTACATTACCAAGATCTAACTGAGGATATTTAAATCTCATCTTCACATTCCAATGTGAACTGCTAATCTGCATTATTCGATACACAATCTCCTTCAACTCATCATAAGAGGTTCCCCATTTAATATACTGCATTTTCTGGGGATCTATAGAATATCTTATATCATCATCCCGTCTAATTATTTCACCACCCCAAAAAAAATATACATTCACTAGATCTTCCATTATCCTACATTTTAAACAATATTTTTAATTATTTAATAACAAACATATTTTAATAAATAACTAACAAATTATCAAAAACAATTTTTTCTTATAACTAAACATGTATTAATAAATCTTTAACAACTTATTGATAACAAACTAACAAATTATATTAGTAATAATTTATATCACTAACAAATCTGTTTACCTCAAAGTTAGACTAATTATTTAATGTGGGTTCATATTTTCATCTCAAAATTAGTCTAATTATGAACTATTTATAATTAACATCTCAATTAGCAGTAGAGCAATAAGTATAAAAATGATAATGCAGATATAGCACAAAAACAAAGACACAAATGGCAGAAAATCACTAAAAAATATCGAATTTAACATAAAAATTGTTGTATAAAATTAAACAAATAATATGCAAGATATAGAGTAATACTGAAGAGAGAATGTGCATTATAATTGTGGATTTAGGAAATGAAATGAAATGGATTAGTTTATAATATAGGCAACGCTATCTTGAAATGTGTGGAATTGTAGATTTCGTTTAGATAAGATAAGATTATAAACTTGTGAATGTCGAACAAATAAAAGAGTTAGACTAGAATTCACTTTGTTGTTTACATTCTCTAATGGCGAACAGAATTAAATTAAAATTATGCATTGTGTTCGTCATAGGAGATGACATACAAAATGAGTTGTGTACGTCATTACAAATTGCATACACATTTGTTTAAACTATAGTTGTTTTCGCCAATTGAGAGTGCAAACACCATACTTAAACTAAGTTAGCTAAACTATCTGTGTTCGCCATAAGAGATTGGGTACATGTACTCAAAAATTTGATATCTAGCTGTGTACCATTTTAATGTACCATACTTGAAAATTTTTGAATGTCTATACTATTTTTATAGACGAACTTGGTACATGTACCAAAACTAAAACGGAGCCGAGTAACATATTGGGTAAATCTGAGTAAAGCAAACGCCAATGACAAAGTCAAGTTGGGATGTGGGGTCCATTCCCTTATCTTATTGTGGAATAAATAAATAAATTTCGATGGCTCTTATTGTGAAAAATGCCACCTCGTCAAATCACAACTTACAAGTTGTTAGATGATCTACGAAGTACTCTAATCGGGTTCCCTAATTAATATGATTATATTATATGTAACGAAAATTTTTAAATGATTTATATGACTTGTTATTAGTTTGGTAATTCAACAATCCGAGGTCATAATTCATAAATAATTAGTCTATAAAATATTTTACTAAATTAAATTATAAATTAATACAAACAAATCCGTTCAACATATTCGAATAAAAAGTAGAAAAGTAAACCAATTGGTGGATATAAAAATTTGAGGGACTCGTTTCATGGTGTTATAGTCATTGGTTTGTACTATGTGTGCATGTGGCTGTGTGGAGTAGAGTTACCTGGAAAATAAGGTGGTGGGGTCAGTGATTTGGATTTTGTTTTAAAATTCCAAGCAAGTGTGTTTGTGTTAGGGACGGGTTTTTGACGAGTTCATATTCCACACAGTGACATAGATATATGGTACTAGTAATAAATATATATTGTACATATTCTTTGTTTTCGATCTTCATCTTGTCTTCTAAGTCATGTGTTTGTACAGTTTGGTAGCCTTTCCGTCTCATTTCTGCTGGGGACTGTCTAAAAACTAGGTTCATTCAATTATTTTAGCGAGTTCGAATTATTAAAACAAATACATAGACCCTGTTTGTAAGTTAGATAAAAATATATATATTAAAGAATTAAGTTAAATTAGAGATTTGATTAAATGAATCTCTAATATTGATATTTGGTAGTCAGCTAATTGAAATAACGATTTAATCTCAATCCGTTAATTTTGAAAAGGTTATTTGGAGAAATTTTTTCAATTAAAGAATTGTCATGTACATAGTTAAAATACAAACAGTTAATTCAAACAATTATATATCAAACAATTTCATTCAAAATAATTAATTTAATCCGTTAATCAAAACAACTAATTTAATTCACTACAACTAATCACTAATTATCAAACATGTTATGCCTTATTAGGTCGTTGTTACAATGTCAAAAACCAAATCCGCATGCATGTTTGCAACATGATTATTTGCAATTCTCACTAAACTCATTCGTAACTTATCATCATGTAGTAAAACTAACTCTAAAACCCATTCGTAACTTATCATCATGTAGTAAAATTAAATCTAAAACCCGTGCGAGACACAGACATATTCTAGTAATAGTTTTATAAGTAATTATATTTCTTAGTAAATAAATTATTTCTCGTATAAATTAATTGATAAGTATAATCAATAAAATAATTTTTTGTATTGTCACGAAAACATTTATAAATAACTTGAAATAATATATAGTGCATAAATGATAAGAAAGATGATAGTTTTTTGTTATAGTAACTGTATTATCTTTTTATTTATCTTTTATTTCATTCATTTAAATATTTATTAGTTTGTGCTATATTATATTTTTAAAATAATAATAAGATTTTATTCAGCAGAGTTTTTAAAATGGATTATTAATCAGAAATCTATATGTATTTTATTATGTTCTACAACATACATGTCTACAATTAGTAATTCATATAACTTTTGTCATAATAATAATATTAGGTATTAACTATGGGCAATGTTCTAAAAGACAGGAATCGGAGTTAGATGGTGAATGTGCTGTCCAATGATTAATCGGGTAATCGGTGATTAATCGGAGCATTAATCGGAAATAAGTTAATTTAATAAATAATAATATATAATTATATTTAAACATTTTCAAATTATTATTAAATTATAATGAAAAAATATCATATATTATTAATCCACATATATTTAGATGTTAAGATTTAAAAAAAATCCAACTATTATCAACATTTTAGGTGGTTTATACTTAATAATCATTATTTAATAATTAATCTTAATAGTTATTACATAATATATCATATAATTATTAGGAATTTGAGAGAGTTTTTAAAATTTATGAAGGATTTAGGGCCATACAGCTCATATTTATTGTAAATTTATAATAAAAATATATTAATTATTAATTTTTTTAAAATTTTAACTTTTTTTAAATAAAATAATCTATACCATTTTTTGACCGTTTCAATCGATTTTTACCATCTCGACCGATTTTTTTAAAAAAATATTTTTTGACCTCATTTTCGATTAATCGAGACGGGACTCGTCTATCTACCAATTAATCGGACGATTAATTATAAGGCGACCGTATTTTAGAACACTGACTATTGGATGAAATAAATATTTATAAAATAAATAAAATTAATTTAATTTAATAAATTTTAAACAAAAATTATTTAAAGAACACTGACTATGGGATGAAATAAATATTTATAAAGTAAATACAATAAAATTAAATTAATAAATTTTAAACAAAACTTATTTAACCGACATTTTTGACTAGAATATCAATTCATAATAAGGTTATGAGTATCGATTCATAATAAGATTATGAAAAGATTTATAATTATTTAATTTGAATTAAAATAAGAAAAAATGATATATTAAAATTCTTTTAAGTTTAGATATTTAATAATTATTAATATTAATTATTAGGGAATAAAAGAGGGGTGAAATTTATATTTTATTAATATTAATTAGAGTATTATTATGTAATACTGAATTAGAATATTAGATATAATTATAAATGTTAATTATGTAACTGTTAACGCATGTAATAATTAAACATGTAATAATTAGGAAACAGAAGTGAAATAAATGATTTGCAGATATTAATTGATGTATTAATAATACTTGANAAATAAAAATAGATAAAGCTACTCATCTTCTGAGCACAGAAGAAAGAGACCTCAATAAATCTAAGCTGTACAAATATGATGCACTAAATGAATCACAATATAACTACGACTCGTGAATGCTAAACTTGTATAAAGCATAGTGGGAAACATGATATAAGGAGTTTATTCGGACCTTCACATCTTTGCACCTCGAGAAATGAAAATGTCTCCATAAGGCACCTTTTGTTGAACTCTAATGCACTCAAGAGAAGCAAGAACTGCATGGAAGGAAAGCTTTTCTTTATCAAACAATTGCCATAAAGTTTTAGCCAGTGGAGATTATAAACAAAGAATGGTATGCTTACCACATATCTGATGGAAGAAACATGCTGCTCTTTTCATATTCATTCCAAAGGCTAGCTGGTTCACTGATTCTATTTTTGGGCATCCTGGTGTATCAAAGTGTATCTTCAGGTGCCTGAGGTGCATAATGGTCAAAATTCATAAGTGTATCTAGCACGTCAATATTCCAAATATTTATAATATTCGAGCGAAGTATAAATTTACTTTCGAATAGCATCAGTAATTTGATCCAGGGGTTGATCAGCCACAGGATATTTTTGGGTCTGAGTAGGTCCTGTTTCCACCACAAGTTCTGCAAAGGCGGGCGTTAAATTGGCATTTACACATAGCATAATGCAGATTGAGCTAGTTCAGTTAAAATCTTTTTTGAATTGACTAGAAAAACTGTTTATACCATTATCAAGGGCCAAGCCATTCTCTGGTGGGCTAGCTAACTTGAAATCTGGATCAAGATTCTGCCATGCAGTCTCCTCTGCAACAGTTTCAAGATTTCTAGTTGAGGAGTATGATCTTTTCCTGTTGGACCTGAAAAAGTAGTGCGTCAAAACTCAGAAACCATGTGCCAACCTTTTTAATGGTGCACTAATGATATATTACTTTGAGTAAATGGTACTTAAAATACTCTAGTCCCCCCCCCCCAAATAACTCATATTGTCTGAAAGGTACGTATTAGACACTACTAACCATCCTGTATTGACTTCTGTGCTACGTGTCAGAAAGGCATGTCCTGATCCTGAGCTGGGTATGGATCCGAATTCGTCTCCGCCTGTATATTTTGACATGAATAAACATAACAATATGAAGGATTCCTCACAATCATTTGCACCATACAATCACTTCTTGACATACAAATAAGGTAAATGAAGCCTTTAGCAGTTAACATACCAGAATTACTGGGTGAAATCCTGCTAGCCTTAATTGCAGACCCTCCATTGGCCTTGGTTGCAGACACTCCATTAGCGTTGGTTGCTCCAATTCCAAAATTCTTAAGGTTGCTTCTTAGCTCTTCCATTAGTATTTCCGCTCGCATCTCGTTATTGTCAAGAGTTTTCATTTGCCTCTCTATGGACATTTCAGATGGCTGGGAGCTAACTCCAGTGTGATAACCCTCGTGAGGCTTTATGTCCAAGATCATAAAAGAACTAGTAAGTTTTATATCATTTTTTGTTGACAAATTTAAAGACAGAGTGGCTTACATATCCAGCTAGATCCTGATGGTGCAATCTTTCTGAATGGGAAGATGAAGAAGCTGCAGGTGGTTGAGGTGCAGTAGTTCCTACACGCAGAACAGTACATAATTAATCTATTCACTGCGCATGGAGAATCTCAAGGGCTACCATGAGAGAACTCTAACCAGAAGGAGAATCATGTAGTGGTTGGGTGCTTCTCATCCATAGTTCCAATAGGGGTGCCGGGTAATAAATTTGTTTACTTCCTTTTGCGAACAACCCACAAGCTAGGACTACAGGAGGTATGTCCATAAGGTCAGTTATCTTCATAATAGGCATCGAATCCATACGCTGCATTTCAGTTAGTAGAAACCCTTTTAGCTTGTGTAAATTACACAATATTCAAGAATTTCAATGATTTTGAGTAGAGTGCAAGATGAGGTAAAATTTTNGTAGAGTGCAAGATGAGGTAAAAAAAATTTGAAAAAGATGCAACAAATTGGAAATTTCTATCCAAATCCTGATACTTTTTCAGCATAAGCTGTACTAGTTATAAGGTCATATAGTTGGATTTTTGCAGAAATTCAATAAAAAAAGGACTATCAAAAGCATTCAAGGCATGCCTTTCTTTTCCTTCCTCGCTTTGAGACCGTATCCGGTGCATTTTGAAGCCAAGACTGGTATATATGTGCTGGAATAATAGTTTGTTCATAATCCATGGCAGGAAATACAGTTCTTCTTGCTCTCTTTCGTGGTGGCCCTTGCTTCTGTTTAACCTCATCCATCTGTAATCACATTCAGATAAGGATGAATAATCTGCAGTTAAATTGTGTAATATATCAAGCAATACATTATTATTCTACCTGTGTAACTTCTTTGGCTTCTTCAAAAGGTTTATCGACATGATCATTATGATGTTTCTCCTGAAATTCATCCGCTACATGGATGGTAATATAGATGTACTTTATCAGTCAAAATGCAACCTCGGTCTTATTCATCATAGTTAAAAGAGAAATAGAGAATCAATGTTTTTAGTAATAATAATTTCTCTCCACAGTTGGATCGATACTTTTTATCAACTTAACAGAAAAGGCATACAATTAAAAAAAAAAAGGCATACAATTCTGTAATAACTGCTGGAAAGTTCATAACAATCAATACATGAAAGAATTATGAATGTGCTTAAGTGTTCAATGCATCACCTAGAAGAATTTCAGTGAAGCACATTTATATACTTACATCAGTTCAGTAAAAGTGAGATATACATCTGAGCAATTTGAAGGGCTAAACTACAGGAGTACCAAAGATTAGACACAGGGAACTTTAGTTATAGATACTAGGTGCAACAATAACAAACTTGTTATCTATCAACCAAAATTTAATCATACTTAGCACAAAACAAATAAATATTAAAGTATATTAAGGATTCAAATGTGATGGTGTACAGTTCATGCCCTGTCCTTTTTGTCCATATTTTCATTTAAGGTTGCAGAACACATGGTTAATCAATCTTATGTCAGCAAATCTTCGAACCTTATACAGATATAATTTATCCAGCTTGCAGTTTCTATACAGTAAAAAGTAAATGAGCCTCAATTTGTACATACGTTTTTTAGGCTCCTCTTCACGAGGCGGGGAGGGGATAATGCTAATTGGAACCTGTGTGTGGTCATCTGGAGCAAAATTTATTTGCGTATCAGCATCCTCTTCTATGTCAAACCTGCAAAATATTCGGGTCAGCTGGGCACCAAGATCAGAATAAGAACAAAAATAAGTACTGTAATAATTTGTAGTAGTGACTAGGGCATGATAATTGAGTGTTGTGCACAAAACTCCTGTGCTAAACTAATTACTTAACAATTTGTGAAATGTCTCAGTCAAAAAGTTTCAGTTAGCATCATTATTGGTAATGACCTTTCAAATCGATTGTGGAGGTCAGTATCAGCTTGACAATAATCAAAACCTTCAAACAGAGTGATATTATCAAAATCAACTGGAAGAGAAGAAAGGAGAGCAAGGTTAGTAGAGATTGTATCAGATAATGCCAAACGGATCAGAGCTGAATAAGTTTTAAAAAATTAATAGGATTACGTTGACCTTGATGGTAGTATTGGGCTTGATCATCCTCCCTGACATCATGGCTAGTATAGGGTGCATCCACGTTGTCTAGATGCTACAGGTACCAAAAGTCATGCACTACGATTAGCTCTAAGGAGATATTTTATATAGATCACTATATAAAAGCTACGTGCCTACCAGCAACATACAGTTTCTAGTTATATCATGCAAATTTCAACCTAAATTTTAAACTAGTGAAAATTTTGAATCACTTAATTACTTTATAGTTTATATAAAAAGGGTTTATCACCGTGAAGATTAGATAGCTCCAAAAAATATTTGACCCAACTCAAAGAATTAAAAATATATATATATATATATATCCTACCATGGATACATATGAAGTTTGTTGAAAGCCCATCATTGTGGCAGATTCAGAAAAATGACGAGAACGCTCAATCTCTTCTACCTCTTCCGTTCCTTGATGATCTGGCAGAGTAACAGCTTCATACCTGCAAAGCAAGAAGATATTAATGGGTTCCAAAAATAATATAACACTTCACAAGATAATATTGGATCGACTTTTCTACCCACAGGACATAAACTATCCTCCCACACTACAATCGAACAGCCGATTCCATTTAAACTACCTAGTCTCTTTTTGAAGTATGTATTGTGAAATGTGATATCGACATGTTACAAGACATGTTACAACTTCACAACAATGTTGCCGATTGTTCGTAAAATGACCAAAAATGCTAACGCCTAAATGTGAAGAAGATGAGACTGACTTGGCCTGAGATTTTCCCTTGGGAAGCACAGTCCGATCAGGTACACCTTTAACTTTCCATGCTTCATTTATTTCCACCTGTTTTTAACTTGAATCAAAATCAACAAAATCTGAGGAAAATTAAGCAACAAATTTGACACCGTTAAGATCGCGATTGTGTAATACCAGCAGACGAGTTACATCATCTGCCAAAAAGGGAAAAAAAGAAAGAAAGAACAGTGAAAACTAATTAGAATCACCCCTAATCACAAAACTATACTCTGTCACATCAATAATTCATGTAATTATCAGAATAATTTTTTTTTACCATATAGGAGCTTCACTTTTCGTTCGTATACAATCACAACTCCACCTGAGCTCAAATGCAGACAAAATCATCACCAGTTAATAGTTTAATACACATTAAAGCAAAACAGCATTACTAACGAATTAATCCAGTTAACAGTTCAGTTTACCCATTAGAATTCCAGAAAGTCTCAGAGCCAGTGGAACTGATGGATTCAAAATCTGTTCACTGTAGCGCGCACACAATTTACAATCAGAATATTAGTAAAAACTTTGGCTCGTGTATATCAAATTGACCAATACTTGGAGTAAAAACAGTACCAAATTTGGATGATATTGAGTTTGTGTAGCTTCTTCCTGTTGATCTTCGCATGCATTGTTGCAGCCATCCTTCACACAGACAAATAATAAAAACTAATAAGTTACCAATCAGCATCAAATTATTGCACACAAAACTAAATCTACACAAACTATGCTTCAAATCAAATTCAACAATCGAGAAATAATAAACAAAAACGAATTAGAATCCTCAAAACGCATATAATTGTACACAATTTTAAAATCTATATATACCATAACTCAATAACATGAAATCAATTGTACAGAAACAAAAAAAAGAGAGCCCAGACAAAATATAAGAACNGAGAGAGAGAGGGAGGGAGGAGGGGGGGTGTTAAGCTGTTAATGGTGGTTCTGTGATGTGTGTGTGTGTGTAAGCATATGTGAGTAGAATGCTTGGGAGACAAGGCGGGTGATCAATAAAACTCGTTACCCGCTAATAATAACAAGCACAGAGCACGCGAAGTGAATGCTTATTTTTTGAATTTTTGTTCAAGTTACGGTCACAGACTGTTCTGTTTCACTATAATTTTGAGTTTTTGTTAATATTGGATTTAGCCGGTGCTATTGCGGATTCGATGTGTTTGTTTAGGAACGGAAATCAATTTGACGACTATTGGCCTATACCAGCAGCTATATTTTACTATAAATTTAACGAAAAATTAATAAAAGTACTGTTTTTTGTAAATTTATTTATGATTGTATCATCTTACTGTACATTTTTATAAAAATATGGTTTACAATAATATGTAACTTTTATTTTACATTTCTTATAAAATGAGTTGTAGTTGCATGATTTTGATTGTGTTGGCTTGTAATTTAAAAATAAAACAAAATTTCATACTTTTGCAAGATAAAAAGTAAACTGTATTTTTGCAATTTTTTTTAAAACACTTAAACTTAAATTAAGGTGTGTTTAATTTATGTTGACAAAATAACAAGTAAATGAAAGTTGTAGAGATGTTCTGAGATGGAAAGAAATGCTTCTTAACATTATTCAATTTATCTTCCAACATATTTGTTAAATATAGCATATTGGTATGTCCTTTCCTAGCACAACGACACTACTTGACAAAACTGACCATAACAATATTCCAAAACACTTGTAACAAACTCATAATCAAAATACCTAATTAAGCTGCCCCTTAGAATATTCTACTTATTTATTACTACCATGTTCTACCAGTACTACTTGTTTAATGCTCCACTGCAGCAAACCCTGCTGAGTTGTTGCTGAGCTGGAATGCCATTTCAGTACCATATCTTCATTACTCCCCCTCAAGCTTGGAGGGAGGCTTGGCTGAAGCTCCAAGCTTGTGCATAAGGTAGTGGTGTTGTTTGACTGAGAGCACCTTGGTGAGAATGTCAGCAACTTGAGCATGTGTAGGGACATGTTGAGTGATTATAGCACCTGAGTTGATTTGATCCCGGATATAATGACAATCGATCTCCACGTGTTTAGTTTTCTCATGTAGGACCGGGTTGGCGGTTATAGAAAGAGCAGCTTGATTGTCATATTTAAGAATAGCAGGGGGGAGATGGAGGAGATTGATGAGACCAATTTCTTTTAGCAATGCAGATAACCAAGTCACTTCGCACGCAATAAGAGCCATCGAATGGTACTCCGCCTTAGCTGTAGATCTTGCAATAACTGATTGTTTTTTGACTTTCCAATATACATGTGAGGAACCCAGCAAAATACAGAATCCTGAGGTTGATTTTCTGGTGATAGGGCATCTGGCCCGGTTACTATCGCGATATGCAATAAGCTGTGCGGCTGAGGTGGATGCTAGAAGGATGCCTTGTCCTGGACTTGCAAGTAGGTATTTTAATACTCTCTTGGCAGCCTACATGTGTACAGTGGTGGGGAGTTGCATATATTGAGCAAGAACATTAACAAAGAATGCAATGTTCGGTCGAGTGATTATCAAATAAATTAATTTGTCAATGATTCTTTGATATGGTTGAGGGTATGCCAGAGGGTCTCCCTTTTCTTGTGTTGTTAAACAGTATGAGTGTTGCAGAAGGGGGTTGCATGCAACTTGATAAATTATTTCTAATCTTTCTAACAACAAACAAGAAGTAATAATATCAAGTAAGAAATGTAGACAACAATAAACAAGCAATTAAAGACAGGTGTTTAACTTCAAAAATTAATTTTATTAATTTTTATTTGCTACAACTGACTGGAAAATAATTTTAGCTACAAAGAAATAAGAGCAAAGGATTTGCTAATGTTTTTTGCTTGAGAGAAAACCTAGCTCAGTTGCATAAGGAAAAGTACTTGTGAGATATGTGTATTTATACTGAAACACACATCTGAAGGGTTTCGAGCCACATACGCAGCGGAAAAACGTAATATAAATCGAAACCCTCCGCAGGATCCATGCAAAAATGAAATATTTAATTCGGAGATTAAGAACAAATACCTTAAAAAGCTTTAACAGTTCATTAATGGAAGATTAATGAAGGTCCAAAGCTTGTTTAATCACCA
>QRFB01012337.1:0-26676 GCA_008931105.1 Oenanthe javanica | reverse complement strand
AAGCATTGAAGACCATCAACTGATGTGAAGACCCATCGATTGGTATATCGATTGATAACATCTTTCAATCGATAAGCCATCTTTTATCAATCGAAGAAAAACATCAGTTGATGGATTAAAGGAAGGATCAATTGATATGCTTCACAACAAATTATCAATTGAGTGTGACAACACAGAAAGAATATCTGTTGAAGATCCAGAGATCAAAAGCACACCTATGGAAGACAGTCTAGAGTGACTGTGAAGACTCAATCAGAAGCTGTCTTTCAAACCTTTTTGTAAAATAGAAAAAGGTAAAAGGAAGGCAGGTAGAAACAATCCTAGAATAGGAATTGTAAAAGAACACTTGTGGTATATAAACAAGTGTAGTAGCATTATTAGAAAACATACAAGTTAGACATATTTCTTAATCAACTGTTCAAGCTTGAGAGCACATTTGTAAGAACAGTTGATTTGTTTTCTAATCTTGTAAAAACGCAGCTAGGTTTCTTTTAACCTAGGAACATTGAGCAAAAATATACACTGATGGAAAAACCAATCCATCAGTAATTTTAAATCTCTTTGTTCAGTTTATTTTTCAGTCTTAAATTGTTCGAACATATTTTCACTTTTTCTCAAACATCGAGAACAAATATTAGAACAAGCAAAAAGTTTTAATATTTGTATTCAACCCCCCCCCCTTCTACAAATATTGACATTGTTCTAGAAGAATAACAAACACCTTTGAAAAGTATTGACAATCACACACCTTACTACATATTACATGATTCTCATCCTTCCTTGGATCACTTAAAAGTATTTGGTTGTCTTTGCTATGCTTCTACTAGTGTTGATCATAGAAGTAAATTTGATCCTAAGGTAGTTGTTAGGAATTATGAGATTTGATGATAACAAATTCTTTAGAATTACAATATAGATTTCAATTTTATGTAACTGGGCAATAGATATGTGTCTTATAAATATCCATTGACTAGGGAACCAATTATCAGTTGAAATTGTTGTTCATCAACTGATATCAATTGATTGTAATTCATCAATGGATGACCATGTTTTACTCAACTAATATCTATTTACTTCAATTCATAGCTCATCAACGGATGTGAAGAAAGGCCGATAAAATATAAATATTTTAAGTCAGAATTCTCACAGGTGAAGTGATCAATGGATAAAGAGGTCAATGGATATGGATATTGTTTGATGGATAAAAGTCAACAAAAGACAAATCAACGAATCACCATCAACGTATGAACACATGAAGACAGTCAATGGATAAAGGCATTGATGGATACTCAAATATCCATTGATACATGAATTGATCAATGGATAAAACATTCATCGATGGATAGTAAAGAAGGATCGATTGATAAGTTTCACAGCAATTATCAATTGATCAGGGTTTCCCAAAATGGTTAAAGACAAATGGAATGGAATTTTTGCAGAAACTGAATCAATGGAAGATAGTCATGTCAGGATTGTGAAGACTTTCAAAGGAGCATAGCCTTCAAGAAGAAGATCAAGACAAAGACTTTTTCAGAAAAAATAAAGTTCAAAGAAGACTGTGAAAAGAAGCTACATTCTATTTTAGTGTAAACATTGTAAAATGTATTTTATATACATTTATCAGTCGATAGAAAATAGACGTAGAACATGAATTACTATATATAGTTCAGTATTTCATAGTAGCATGTGTGAAAAAATATAACAGAACAAGAAAAGCTTAAGAATTATAGGAATCATCTTGTATTGCTTTTCTTTATTCAAATTTTCATATTTGTAAGCAGCTTGGTTTCTAGACCAAGGTTTATTAAAAGCAAAAACATTCACTGGTGGAAAACCAATCCACTAGTAATTTTAAAAGCTCTGTTTTGTTTTCAAGTATTTTAAGTTTAATTCTACTTTACAAAGTTCCCTTAGCAATTTTATTTCTAAACACTCAACCAATTTAAGTGCAAACTTGAATCCGCAATAATTTCTCAAAATTCTCAAGTTTGTATTCAACCCCCCTTCTACAAACTTGTACTAAGGGAAAATAAAAATTGGTATCAGAGCCTAGCTTTCAACATACAGAAAGTTAAGTCTAAGTACGTCAAGTATGGGTCAAAAAGACACAGGGGTGAAGATTCTAGTTCTTAAAAAAGATGAGTACTTTCCCTGGAAGGTCAAAATGCATTTGCATCTGCTATCCATTGATCCCTCATTTGTTAACTGCATAGAGAAAGGTCCACATGTACCTATGAAAATAGTTACAAGTGTGAATGTAGATGGTACTTAAGTACTTGACAAGCTTATTTCAAAACCTGTGAGTGAATACATAGATAAGGATGAAAAGAAAGTACACAAATATAAAAAGGCTATGAACATTTTGTTTAATGGTCTTGACAAGAATACATTTGACAATGTTATCAACTGTACAACCTCTAAAGAAATCTAGGATACTCTTCATACTCTATGTGAAGGCATTGAGCAAGTAAAGAAGAACAAGATGCAACTCTTGAATAAAAATTATGAGGTCTTTCACTTTAAAAGTGGTGAAGCAATTAATGACACATATAATAGGTTTCAAAAACTTCTGAATGAACTGAAACTATATGGAAGAGTATATGCTGTTGAGGATACCAATCTCAAGTTCTGGAGATATATACCCAAGGAATGGAAACCAATGACTATTTCTATAAGACAATCTTCTAACTTTAAAGAATATACTCTTGCCAAACTATATGGAATCCTGAAGACTTATGAGTTGGAACTACAGCAAGATGAGGAGATTGAGAAAAGTCAGAAGAAAGAAAAGTCTGTTGCCTTGGTGGTCAATGATAAGCAAGTTGCAGAACCATGTGGAGATGTTGTTGTTAAAGAAGGGAAGAAAGAGAGTCATGGTAAAGCTGTAAGTGGCACTAGATATGACGAATCTTCAACTAGATAAAGAAAATAAATAGTTGAAGATAATGAATCATATACTAAGGATGAAATGGATGAAATGGGTGAGCATCTGGCTTTTCTATTAAGAAAATTTTCCAAACTCAAATTCAAGAGGAATCTTAATCAGAGTTTGTGAAAGAAACAGTCAAATCAGAATTTGATTAGGATAGTGACGAAGGAATCCAAATACAAGTCTATTGCCTTATTGAAACTATTATTTTCATAATGTGTTTTGTAATTGAATTGTAACTGTGTTTATATAAACACAGATATAGGTTAAAATTATTAAAATTCTTTCAAGTCTTATCTTTCTAGTAACCTTGTAGCTCTTGAGAATATTGATTTTCTTGAGAGAGTTTTGTATTCAGTCTATTCAAGTTAATACAAGACAGTTCATCTTTTATATATTTGTGTTCTTAATCGATTATTTAGTATTATTATATTCAACACCCCTTCTATAATAATTTATTATCTAGGCAACAATTTATTTTATAAAATGTATTTAAAATAAATTTATCTTATGAATTTATTTTAGATGAGTTTATTATTTAAACTTGAAAAAGTTTATTTTATAAAGTTAATTTAAATAAGTTTATTTTAAAATTTTAAATAAATAAATTTATTCTTTAAATTTAAATAGATTTACTTTTATAATTTAAATTTTTTTAGATAATTTTATTTTATAAATTTAAATTTAGATAAAGTAATTTTATAAATTTTATTTAAAATAAATTTATTATGTAAATTTAATTTAAATTAGTTTATTATATAAACTTAAAAAAGTTTATTTTATAAACTTAATTTAAATAAGTTTATTTTATAAATTTAAATTAAATAAATTTATTCTATAAATTTAAATAAATTTACTTTTATTATTTAAATTTGTTTAAATAAATTTATTTTATTAAATCAAATTTAGATAAATTTATTTTATAAATTTTATTTAAATAAATTTATTTTATAAATTTAATTTAAATTAGCAAAGTGCCCCCAATATTCAACAGTTGAAACACTTGACTTTTGCCTTGTCAAGCTTGATTATGGTGTTTTTGCTCTTCTCAACCTTTTTATCTTCCATCTTGAATGATGGCGTTTTGCTGAATTTTCTAGTTCTTTTGTTGAATTTCATCCTTTTGAAATTCTTAGCAAACATAGCCATCATTTGACTCAGATTAATCTCATCTTCAAAATCAGAGTCTGTCTCAGTAGACTCTAATTCAACAACAGTCTTACCCTTCTTCTTTGATTCTTTAACTCTTGATTCTTTGGGTTCATCCTGTTGTTCTCTTTCAGACTCCATCAAGAGAGCATTTTTCTTTCATAGAATTCTTGTTCTTTTTCTGTTGCATCTCTAAATCATATGTTTTGAGTCTGCCCTATAATTCTTCTAAAGAGATTTCATCCAAATCCCTTGCTTTTCTTATGGCTGTTGTTTTGTTGTCCCACTCTTCAGGAAGAGCTCTCAGAAACTTGGTATTTATATCTTCAGAATCATAAACCTTATCAAGTATAGTCATCTCATTCAGAAGTTTTGTGAACCTATCATATAACTCAGTAATAGATTCCCTAAATTTTGCTTCAAAATACTCATACTCCTGATTTAGTAGAGACCTTGCATTCTTCTTGACATCCTTAGTTCCTTCACAGTGCACTTCAAGTTGTGTCCACATCTTCTTAGCAGTTTTACATGATATGACACAGTTTGTAAGAATAGAGTCGAAACTGTTAAAGAGTATGTTTTTGACTTTTGCTTCCTTAAGAACATTCTCTTTGTCCTCCTTTGACCACTTGGCCTTTGGTTTGTTGAAAAAGTGCTCTTCAATTATTTTTCCATCTTCAGTGGTTTGAGGAACAAGCCTTGAAGGCACATAGGGTCCTTCATGAATCATGTCAAGATAGTTAGGGTCTGTAGCTTCCAGATGGTGCATCATCTTAACCTTCTACTGGGTGTATTTGTTTCTCTTAAGCATAGGAATTTTAGAATTTCCATCTTTGTTTCGAGACATCTTTGATCAATTTTAAAATGTAGGCTCTGATACCAATTATTTTCCCAGTTACACAAGTAGAAGAGGGGGTTGAATAATTGTTTGATCTTTTCGCCTTAGTTTCAATCAATATCAGACGAATCAAACTTGAACTATTTTAACAAACATTAAAACTCAGAGAATAAAAATATTAGTGTTTGTATTAAAGAATATTAAATACAAAATCTCCTAGGGTGTACACAAAACCTAGCAGCTCCTCTGTGATTTCACAGCAACTCTTTCTATCTCTATACTCCCATAAAACTTCAACTATAATATTAGGTTACATAGAATGTTTATATAGAGAGCTTCCTATCAACTACTAACAGAAAATCAAATTACAATAGGAACCGAATTCGAAATTATTAGTTGACAATTTCCTCCTGAAATTCTCCTTCTTTCTCATATCATATCTGCAATATAAATGTATTTATCTTCGAAGCTTTCCATTTCTATTGATCACTTCCAAATTTAGCTTTAGCTTCATAGACTTTGAAGGACGTCAGACTCTGATGATATCAGTCTCTGGTAGAGTATAGACTGTGATAGTCTATAGACCCCGATTAACTTCCAGACTCTGATTTGAATCCAGACTCTGGTTTCATTTTCTTCTGAAAATCTTCTAAGTATAAATGACATCTATAAATGGATTTTGATTATCTAGACTCTGATTATATAAAAGCTCAGAGACTAGAAAGACTTGTTACAGATAAACTATGCTAGACCATTTTCTAGTATTTTGTACATCATCAAATGAATATATTCATAACATTGTTGGTAGGAATTATGTAGTATGATGATAACAAATTTCTTAAAATTATAAATTTGATGTTTTTATTTGTAACTGGTCAATAGATACATGACTTATAAATATCCATTGACTAGGGAAGCAATAATCAGTTGAAGTGGTCATTAATCAATTGATAAATTGTATTGTAATATATAATTGATTCATGTTTCATTGTCAATTTATTGTAATATGTCGATGGATGATGTGAACTAGTCGACTGATATTTATTTGATTGCAATTGATAGCTCTTCAACTAATGTGAAGAATGGCTGAAAAATTGTAAATATTATGATTCAAAATTCTCTCAAATTAAGAGATCAATAGATATTGAAATCAATGGATAAACAAATTGATCGATGGATTAAGGTCAATAAAAGTCAAATTAATGGATCTTTATCAATGGGTGAAAGAATCAAGGTTATCAACAGAAAAAGGCAATCAACGGATAAGGAGTCGATGGATAACCTAATTATCCATTGATAAAATAATTGATCAATAGATAACCTATCCATCGATGGGTGAAAAAAAGAGGATAAACTAATAAGCTTTATAGAAATTAACAATTAATCAAGGTTTCCCAAATTATTTAAAGACAAAAGGAATGGGATTTTTGCAGAAACTGAATCAATGGAAGATAGTCCTATCAGGATTGTGAAGACTTTCAAGGTAACACAATCTTCAAGGAAAAGATCAAGACAAATATTTTTCCAGAACAAAACAAATGCAAAGGACACTGTGAAAAGTAGCTACAATCTATTTTAGTGATTACATTGTAAAATTTAATTAAATTACATTTTATCTGTCAATAGAAAAATAGATGTTGAATGTGAAATGCTATATATAATCTTAGCAGTTCATTGTAACAAAGTGAGAAATTGAACTAGAACAAGAAAAGCATTGAAAAGTTAGGAATTATTGTATTGCTTTTCTTAGTTTTCATTTTCTTATGTGGTAAGTAGCTTCGTCCGTTAGACCAAGAGTTATTGAAAGCAAAATTCTTATTAGTGAAAAACCAATCCACTAGTAATTTTTAAATTTGCTTTGTTTTGTTTTCATAATTATCAGTTATCTATTCACAATCTATATAGTTTCTTATTTCAAAACACAGAAACACTAAATTCATCGAAGTACAAACTTAAATCCGCAAGAATTCCTTAAAATTCATAAGTTTGTATTCACCCCCTTTCTACAAACTTGTACTTAAAGGAAATAACAGTTGGTATCAGAGCAAGGCTTTCAACATACAGAAAGTTAAGATCTAAGTACATCAAGTATGTGTCAAAAAGATATAGGGGTCAAGATTCTAGTTCTTGAAAAAGATGAGTACTTTCCCTGGAAAGTCAAAATGCACTTGTATCTGCTATCCATTAATCCTTCCTATGTTACCTTCATATACAAAGGTCCACATGTGCCATTGAAAATAGTTATAAGTGTGAATGCATGTTATTCGCCCTTAAGTACACTAAGTTTGGAGAAGGGGGGGGGGTTGAATACAAACTTAAGAATTAATTCAACTTCTTGCGGAAATAAGTTTGTACAAAGAGAGTGTTTAATTAAGATTGATGTAACTAAGAACTGGATAACTAAAGTGTTGAAAACAGAAACAACAAGATTAAAAATTACTAGTGGATTGTTTTTCCACTAGTGAGTTTTTGCTTTCAATTGATCTTAGTAAAAATACTAAGCTGCGTACAAAGTTGAATGTAGAACTTAGAAAAGCATTACAAGTTCTGCCTGATTTTCTACTTTGCTTTTCTTGAGTTCTTCTTAAAACCATCTCTCTTTGCTACTGTGTTTTTGCTTTTTATATAAACAAAAACTACTACTCTAGTTCTCTATCGACTGATAACAATATAATATTACAATTTATACTGTTTACATAAAAATAGAAACTAGCTCCTTTTCACAGCTTTCCTTGTAGAACTAACTAGCTCTGGAAGTGTCTTTTGTCTTAAGATATTCCTTGGATGCTGTGTTGCCTAGAAAGTCTTCACAGTCCTGACAGGACTGTCTTCCAATGATTCAGTTTCTGCACTGTTCCCGTGATATCTGGCTTTTAGCTAAATAGGGAAACTTTAATCAACTGATAAATGCTGTTAAGCTTATCAGTTGATTCACCTTTGCTTATCCATCGATGGATAGGATATCTGTTGATCAGTTGATGTGTCGATGGATAATTGAGTTATCCATCGACTCCTTATCCATTGATGGTTCTTTATCCGTTGACTGTAATTATCCATTGATGACTTGTATCAGTTGATAGCTTTCATCCGTGTCATCATTGAACCTGTTGTACTAGTTGATGCCCTAAAGCACAATTTGTTAAGCATAAGTCAACTATGTGACAATGGAAATAAAGTTTGCTTCACTACTGAAGCATGCATAATTTCCAATAAGAAAGATGGAAGCCTAGTTATGACTGAGAATATAAAAGGAAATATGTACATAACTGACTTCAACTCAATAAGTGCAGATTCAATGACTTGTATTCTCACTAAGGCAAGTACAGATGAGAGTTGGTTATGGCATAAGAAATTAGCTCACTTAAATTTCAAAGCCATGAATCAGTTGGTCAAGAAAAATCAAGTGAGAGGTTTACCATATATGGAATTTGTCAAGGATGGACTATGTGATGCTTGTCAGAAAGGAAAAAAAAGGAACACACCATTCAAGTCAAAATTGGAATCATCAATTAAGAATCCACTTGAGCTATTAGACATGGATTTGTTTGGTCCTGTGAACATCATGTCCATTGCAAAGAAGAAATATGCTCTAGTCATTGTGGATGATTTTTCTAGATTCTCATGGACTTATTTTTTGCATTCAAAAGATGAAGCAAGTGATCTCATTATCTAGAACATCAGAGAAGTTGAGAAAAGTCTTGGATTGGATGTAAAGAAAATAAGAAGTGACAATGGAACAAAATTTAAGAATTCCACAATGAAAGAGTTTTGTGAATCTAAAGGAATCATACACACCCTCTCTGCACCAAGAACACCTCAACAAAATGGGGTAGTTGAGAGAAAAAATAAGACATTGATTGAAGCTGCTAGAACTATGTTGGAAGATGTTAAATTACCAACATACTTCTGGGCTGAGGCCATTAATGCATCATGCTATATTTAAAACATCTCCATAATAAATCAAGCTCAAGGAAAGACACCTTATCAATTGATCAAGAAAGAAAAAAAGCCAAAAGTGGGATTTCTTCATGTCTTTGGCTGAAAATGTTATGTTCTAAGGAATCAAGGTGAAAACCTTGGAAAATTTGAGGCTAAGGCTGATAAAGTTATATTTGTTGAGTATGCACTATCAAGCATAGCTTATAGAGTCTATATTATCAGACTACACATTGTTATGGAATCTGTACATGTAGTATTTGATGATAAAAAGATTCAAGGCCTGTTTGATGAAGGAAATCATGACACACTGCATTTTGAGAATGAATCAAATAGTGTAGATGATGATGAAACAGTAGAAATCATAACTTCAAAACTACTCAAGAATCCAATATCAGTTGATGTTAATGCATCAATAGATAATTTATTAGTCCATAGAAATTCATCATCTGATAATGCATCAACTGATAATCCTTCAATGGATAATCAACACTCTACATCTAGAATATCCAATTCAGGGGGAGGGTTTCAAGATAAATCCTCAAAATCAAATCAGTTTGAGTATAATACCAATGATCATGAAGCTTCATCATCAAGGCAAAAATTTTCTCCACAAAGAAAATGGATAAAAAGTCATCCATTTGATTTAATCATTGGAAATGCAGAAGATGATGTCAAGACAAGAAGTGCTACTCAAAATGAGTGTTTGTATAGCAGCTTCATATCTCAAGAAGAACCTAAAAGAGTTGAATATGCTCTCCAAGATCCTAATTGGGTTTTAGCTATGCAAGAGGAACTCAATCAATTTAAAAGGAATAAAATCTGGAAGCTGGTGCCCAAACTAAAAGACAGATCATTAATTGGTACAAAATGGGTATTCAGGAACAAGATGGATGGAACTAATATTGTGACTAGAAACAAGGAAAAACTTGTGAAAAAGGGCTACTCATAAGAAGAAGAAATTTATTTTGATGAGACTTTTGCACCAGTTGCAAGGCTAAAAGCAATCAGAATCTTTCTAGCTTATGTTGCACATGCTAATTTCAAGGTCTATCAGATGGATGTGAAGAGTGAATTTTTGAATGGAGTATTGGAAGAGGAAGTCTATGTGGAACAACCTCTTGGTTTTGAAGATAAAAATTTCCTAGACTTTGTCTATTATCTGCTCAATGCACTCTATGGCTTGAAACAAGCACTAAGAGCCTGGTATGACACCTTATCTCAGTTTCTCATTGAGAATCACTTCACAAGAGGTACTGTTGATAAAACTCTACTTTGTAGAAATGTTAATGGCTCAATTATTCTGGTCCAAATCTATGTGAATGACATTATATTTGGCTCAACTAATGAGGGACTTTGCAAATATTTTGCGAAATTAATGCAGAGCAAGTATGAAATGACCATGATGGGGGGAACTTACTTACTTTCTTGGTTTGCAAGTCAAAAAAGTTAAAGATGGTATTTTTATAAATCAAACAAAGTACATTCATGATTTGTTGAAGAAATTTGACTTAAGTGAATGTTCTTCTGCAAAAACTCTCATGGCCACTACCACTATACTTGAATTGAATACTAATGAAGCTAAAGTGGACATTTTACGTTATAGAGGCATGGTAGGCTCACTTCTATACTTAACTGCTAGTATGCCAGTCATAATATTCTCTACAGGTTTGTGTGCTAGGTTTCAGGCTGATCCTAGATAATCTAATTTAGTGGCTATTAAGAGGATTTTTAGATATCTCAAGGGTACATCAAATTTAGGTATTTAGTATCCTAGACACTCTGGTTTTAATCTACTAGGCTACTCAGATATAGATTATGCAGGTTGCAAAATAGTCATCAAACTACAGGCACCTATCAATTTCTAGGAAATAAACTTGTGTCATGGTTTAGCAAAAAGTAACACTCAGTATCAACTTCAACTGCAGAAGCTGAGTACATTGCTGCTGAAAGTTGTTGTGCATAAGTATTATGGATGAGGAATCAACTATTTGACTATGGGTTCAACATGAACAACATTCCTATTTTCTGTGATAACACAATTGCCATTACAACAACAGAAAATTATGTGCAACATTCCAGAACCAAACACATTGACATAAGGTATTATTTCATTAGGAAACATGTAATGAATGGTACAGTTGAAATACATTTTGTCCCTAGTGAACAATAACTTGTAGACATTTTTACCAATTCTCTAGATGAATCTACTTTTAATAGATTAGTATGTGAGTTAGTTATGCTTAACTTTACTTAATCCTAAATGTTTGCTAAGTTATTTGTTTTTCTTTATGCAGCCATTGTTCACATTTATCTGTTGAAACAAAGTGATCAATTGATAACTGTGTTAATTATCAATGGACATTTTACAGCCATCGATGGATATATTTGATCAACTCATAAAAATATACATATCGATGGATATTTATCTGTCGATAGATAATTACCTTGGTAGTTTTTTATCGACTGATAAATTAATTATTCTGAATCAATGGATGTAATTACCCCCCATCGATGGTAATAGAATTTCTACAGTTCCTACACATCCATTGATCAAATTATAGCTGTGGATTCTTTACTTTATTTATCAACATATACATATACTTAGTTGTATATATCAATCGATCGTCATTTAGAGTAATTTGCTTTAATTATTTTTATCTTTCAACGATTATATTCATAATTATACTGACTACTCAAGCCATTTTAATTCAAAAATATAAATAGCAATTTCATTTCTCATTTCAATCTTACCTGCTATTTTATTTTCAATTCTCTAAGCTCTACAATTTTTTCTCTAAGAACCCTAAAGTAGTTTCTCTAACTTTTCTTTAAGTTCATCTTCTAATCTCTCTAAGAACAATAATGGCACCTCAAAAGAAGATTATTTCCTCAACCGGGTTCATCTATGAACAGAATAATTTTGTTGCATGCCTAATAGTGGATGATGCTCCTGTAGACTTTCATCCATTGATGAGGTTTCTGGGAGACTGTAACGTGTCCAAGGCTCTCAGTGAAGCACTAACTATCGTATGCTCATTTGTTAAAGAGCTATGGAACACTGCAGAAGTCTCACAAGATGGGAAGATAATTTCTTATACTTGTAAAGGTAAACCCTACTCCATTACAAATACTACTATATCTGAATGCTTAGAATTGCCTGAGAATAATTGTGATAAGTCACCCATTAATACTAATATTAGGGATGCGTTAGTAGTTGTTAATTATGTTAATGCTGAAACTGGGTTAGGTGAGGTTGTCATGAAAAATCTTAGAAAAGAATGGAGTTACTTCTTTGATGCTATTATTAAAGTATTTTCTAGAAAGATATGTAATTTTGATGAAATTACAATAAGTATGCAATAAATTGCTTATTCTATCATATTTGATAAGTAATTTAAATTTAGCACACTGCTTCTAAATGAATTAACTGCTAAATTAGAAAGTAAAGCATCTAGAAAAAACAACATTTACTTTGCTAGATTTTTTATGTTGTTGATTAATGCTGTTATTGGAGAATGTGAGATTACTGCAGAGATGGAAACACTGGAGGCTTGGACTCAAAATAAAAGGGTTTTTAAGGATTTAGTGAAAATCAACTTACATACTGGGTTGTGCCTCATCTATCCTCCCTTTGTGAAGGTATATCTGAAAAATCATAACATTCCTTTTTCTGACGTGGAAATACCACTTTTATTGCCTTATGCAACAATGGAGGGAGTTGGAAATGCCCCCATCCCTCCTACCCAAGTTGCAAACCCTCCAAATCCAAATCTAAAATACCCCCTCAATAGTTTCTCAACAAAATACTGTTGTAAAATCCAAGAAAAGAAAAATCATTGAGGGGAGTGTGAAGGTGGTTAGTGAGGGTAAAAGAATTGTCCAACATCAAGAAAGCCAGAAGAATAAGGTTGGAGAGGGTATGATTTTCCAACCAGCCACCAATCCAATCTCTCAAAAGATTGATATTATGTTAAAGGATATTAGCACATCCCTAACTACATCTTCTCAAAAAAGTGTGGTTATGGAAAAGTGGTCTCAACCAGGACCATCTATTAGGGAGTAGGGACACAAAGTAGTTCAACCCTTCAAAAGGAGAAAGAAGAGCAACAAAAATGCACAAGGGTAATACATATTTACAAAGCAAAATGAAAATTTGGTGAAGCCTTCAGTTTCTTCTATTGATGTATCTCAGGTAAATGCCGAGACACAACCCCATTCTTTATCTATTCATTCTCCTCAATCTCCTTCAAAATCTATTTCTTTAGAAACTTTGATGATTGATAACATCAATCTTTCAAATTCACCCACTTTACAAATCAGGGTTGAGCCAACACTCTCATCTGTTTCACCACAAAAGGATAACACCTTGAACATGTTGAAATTGAAAATTCTCTTAAGTCAATGGATATTTTCTAATCAACTGATAATATCCTACATCCATTGACTATCTCTCATCCATCGATGGATATCCTTACATCCATCGACGAGCTCCAATCAACTGATATTCATCAGTCGATGAATATTCCTCATCCATTGATTGACACTTTTATTCCAAATGATGCCACATCTATTGAAGTTGCACAAACTCTATTAGGTTTGAGTGGAGTGAGTGAGGTGTGTGGGGGTCAAAGTTTGCATACCTTGGAAAAAGGAGAGAATGAGTGTGTTGAGGATGAGAAGATTCTCAAAGGAACACTCTATAGAAGAATGAAAGAAAATCAAGACATGGAGAATGAAGAGTTCAAAAGAAGAAGAAAAAGATAAGAAATCAAAATCTCTTATCACTAGTACATAAAATTCTCTGTCTCAAAAATCTCAGTCAAATTTATAACTCATACTGAAATGAAATTATGTAAGGGTTTTTGTTATCATTAACTCAGATTTATGTCTATTTCTCATATTTATAAATAGGGGGAGATTGTTAGGAATTATGTAGTATGATGATAACAAATTTCTTAGAATTCTAAATTTGATGTTTTTATTTATAACTGGTCAATGGATATATGACTTATAAATATCCATTGACTAGGGAACCAATTATCAGTTGAAGTGGTCATTAATCAACTGATAAATTGGATTGTAACAATTGATTCATGTTTTATTGTCAATTTATTGTAATATGTCGATGGATGCTATTAACTAGTCGACTGATATATGTTTGACTGCAATTGATAGCTCTTCAACTAATGTGAAAAATGGCTGACAAATTGTAAATATTCTAAGTCAGAATTCACTCAAATGAAGTGATCAATAGATATTGAAATCAATGGATAAGGACACTGTTCGATGGATAAAGGTCAATAAAAGTTAAATCATTGGATCTCTATTAACGGATGAAAGCATTAAGGCTATCAACAGATAAAGGCAATCAACGGATAAGGAGTCGATGGATAACCTAATTATCCATTGATAGAACAATTGATCAATGGATAACCTATCCATCGATGGAGGAGCAAATTATCAGTTGATCAAGGTTTCCCAAATTAGTTAATGACAAAAAGAAAGGGATCTTTGCAGAAATTGAATCAATGGAAACCAGTCATGTCAGGATTGTGAAGACTTTCAGGGAAACATAATATTCAAAGAAAATATCAAGACAAAGATTTTTCCAAAACAAATCAAATGCAAAGGAGACTATGAAAAGTAGCTACAATCTATTTTAGTGAATACATTGTAAAATGTAATTTTTAATTTACATTTTATCTATCGATAGAAAATAGATGTAGAATGTGAAATGTTGTATATAATCTTAGCAGTTCATTGTAACAAAGTAAGAAATTAAACTAGAACAAGAAAAATATAGAAAAATTAGGAATTATTGTATTTCTTTTCTTATTTTTCATTTTCTTATGTTGTAAGAAGCTTGGTCCGTTAGACCAAGAGTTATTGAAAGCAAAATTCTTACTAGTGGAAAAATAATCCAATGGTAATTTTTAAATTTACTTTGTTTTGTTTTCATAAATATCAGTTTTCTATTAACAATCTATATAATTTCTTATTTCCAAACACAGAAACACTAAATTCATCAAAGTATAAACTTGAATTCGCAGAAATTCCTTAAAATTCATAAGTTTGTATTCAACCCCCTTCCTTCTACAAACTTGTACTCAAGGGAAAGAACAATTGTCCCTAGTGAACAACAACTTGCAGACAATTTTACCAAGCCTCTAGATGAATCTACTTTTAATAGATTAGTCTGTGAGTTAGGTATGCTCAATTTTATCTAAATTTGACTTAAAATGGCTACTAAGTTATATTTAGTTGTATGCCACCATTGTTTGTATTTATCTGTTGAATCCTTGTGATCAATTGATAAATATATTAACTATCAGTGGATATTTTTCAGCCATCAATGGATATATTTGATCAACTGATAAAATATATTCATATCGATGGATATTTATCTGTCGACAGATAATTACCCTAGTAATTGCATATCGATTGATAAATTATTCATTACCTAATGGATGTGATTATCCATCGATGGTAATAAAAATTTTATGGGATTTTTTGCTTTTATTTAACCTTCAACGGTCATATATTCTATTTTCTAAGTAAAGATTTGTTTTTCTTGAAAAATATAAATAACAGTTTCATTTCTCATTTCATTTTACCTGCTATTTTTCTTACTTACTAATCTCTTTGCTTTTTTCTCTCTAAATACCCTAAGGCGAATTTACTCACTTTTTTTCACGTTTCTTTTTTAATCAACTCTAAGAACATCAATGGCACCATACAAGAAGATCTCATCATTAACTAGATTCATCTACGAGCAGAACAACTTCATAGCCTGTATGACATTGGAGGATTCCCCTCCAGATTTTCATCCATTGATGAAATTCTTGAGTGAATGCAAGTTGTCAAAGGCACTAAGTGAAGCACCTGCTATTGTTTGGGAACTTGCAGAAGAATTCTGGAAGTCTATAGAGATCTCCAAGAATGGGAAGGTAATTTCTTATGCTTGTAGAGGTAAATCCTATACTCTTATTAGTGTTATTATTTCTGAATGCTTAGAAATTCCAAGTGATAACTGTGATGCCATGCCTAATGATGAAGAAATTAAGAATATGTTTGCTGCTGTTAATTATGATGAATCTGAATATAATCTAGGAGAAGTAGTTAGAAAGAACTTGAGAAAAGTGTGAAACTATTTCTTTGATGCCATTATCAAGGTATTGTTTGGAAAATAAGCAATTTTGATGCTATTACTACCAATATGCAACAAATTGCTTATAATATCATATTCGATAAGTACTTTCATCCTAGCACCCTGCTCCTAAATGAGTTAATTACTAAATTAGGAAATAAAACATCTAGAAAAGATAATATTTACTTTGATAGATTTATTATGCTATTTATTCAAAATGTAATTAGAGATTTCGAAGTAATAGACACCATGGAGACAACGGAGTCTTGGACACAGAACAAAAGGGTCTTCAAGGATTTGGTGAGAATCAACTAACACCCTAATTTGTGCCTCATCTATCCCCCTTTTGTGCAAGTATATCTCAAAAACCATAACTTCTCCTTTACTTTCTCTTGTATCCCAATTTATTTGCCTTCTGCAACAATGGAGGGAGATGAAAATGCCCCCATCCCTCCTACCCAAGTTGCAAAACCCTCCAAATCCAAATCTAAGAAAACCATCTAAATAGTTTCTCAACAGACTGTTGTTGTAAAAACCAGAAAAACAAAAACAACTGAGGGGAGTGTGGAGGTGATTGTTGAGGGTAAGGGGACTGACCAACATCAAGAAAGCCAGAAGAATATGATTGGAGAGGGTGTGATTGTTCAGCAAGCCACCAGTCTAATCTCCCAAAAGATTGAAACTATGATAAAAGAATTGAACATATCCCTAGCTACATCTTCTCAATAAGATGTGGTTATTGAAAAGAGGTCTCAACCAGGACCATCTATTGGGGACAAGTAGTTCAACCCTATAAGAGGAGAAATAAGAGCACTAGTAATGCACAAGGGACACACACAACTGCAAAGTCAAATGAAAATGTGGTAAAGCCTTCATCTTCTTCAATTGATGTGTCTCAGAATTTTCCTGAGGCACAACCCAATTCATATTCTATTCTTTCTCCTCAATCTCCTTCAAAATCTATTTCTTCAGAAACTTTGATGATTGATAACATTAATGTTTCAAATTCACCCTTCTTACAACTCAGGGTGAAGCCAACACTCTTACCTGTTTCACCACAAAAGGGTGACAGCTTGGAAGATTAAGTTGAAACTGAAAATTCTTATAAGTCAATAGATATTCAACAATCAACTGATAATATTCAACATCCATTGACTATCACTCATCCATCAATGAATATTCTTACATCCATTGATAATTCAGCAATCGATGGATATTTCACAGCCATCGATTGATAATTCTTTACCAACTGATGTTACTTCTGTTGAAGTTGCATAAACTCTTTTAGTTTTGAGTAGTGTGGGTGAGGTGTGTGACAGGCAGGGTTTACATACCCTAGCAAAAGGAGAGTGTGTGAATGAGAGGCCCTCAATTTCTTCTGAGGAGGCAAAAGGAAAGGGTGTGAGGAAAGAGAGCTCCATCTTAGAAGGTGATGCAAAAGGAGAGCATTGTGAGAGAGATGTGAGAATCCAGGATAAGATCCTGATGCAAGAAAAGAGAGGCGAGACTGAGAGACAAAAGAATAGAGAGAAATCAATGTCACCATCTCATGAAGTTTCAACTTCTAAAACTGAGACATTTGCAGCAGAACTCACCCAGGAGTTGGGGTTGGAGTTAGGGGGAGATAGATTTCCTGCAGGAGTTGTAGATGCCCACATAGTGGAGGAGGATAAGGGTGATTTTAATCTAAATGTTGAAACCTTTCAACATGAAAATCCTTATTATCAGAAATTGGCAGCATTCACCAACCAAGAGGCTGAGAAGATTTTAGGATTGGTGCAGATAGAAGAGAAATTTAGGAGGGGGAAGGAAAGTCTAGCAAGGATGCCTGATGATGTGTCTCATATGAATCCTAAAGATTTTGAATCTGATTCTGATGATGATTTGTTGGAGCCTACTATGGCAAGTGATGAGACTACTCTAGCAGATACTAAAAGAGCCATCATTTCACACTACAAAATATCAATGGCTGAAGTGAATATGGATGACCCTATTCAAAGAAGAATCCTGAATTTCTACAGAGATAGCTTAAAGATTCAAAAGTTGCATGTCACACGATCCAAAAATGAATTAAAGAAGATCAGGGATGAGATTGACAGTGCAAGGACACACTTTGACACTACAATTGACTCTAGGCCCAGTCTCACCATGATGACAAGAATCAAGCAGAGGCTTGACATTGAGTCTACAGCCAAAGACAAAGTTGTAGAATTGGAGAAAAAGGTGAATGCAGTGGAAATAAGTATGCAACAAATTCTAACCAATCAAGTCATTCAAATCAAGTTTCTTAGCAGACTTCTGGAAATTCCCTTAATTTCTCAATCTTTGGAGCAAGAACCAGTTGATGATAACAAAAAGGGGGAGAATGATGAGGAGTTAAGGAGGTAGGTAGAAGCTGTAGTCAAGGCATCTGACAATGTTATTTCTAAAAAAGATCAAAAAAGAGAATTGGCTAAGAGAATTGTTCAATAATTTGATGCAATAGCAAGTAAGAACAAAGCTATTGATGCAGAGAAGTCAGTCACTCTAATGCAAGGAATTCTTGAAGCTGTTAAGTTAGGAGAAATAAGGTTGGATGAAAGTAGCTCACAGCCTGGTGATAGAAAAGGGAAAGCAATTCTAATTGAAGATAAAAAGAAGAATGAGTCTATCACAGGTGGGGGAGATAAACTATTGTCCCTAGCAATAGTTGTTGGTGTTAAAGATATGGAGCATCAAGAAAAAGTTTAAGAAGAACTAGCTATTGTACTACAAAGAGAATTTGATGAGGAAGATAAGTTAATTAGAAAAGAAAGGAGAAAAGAGGAGGCTGAGAAGAAAAAGAAGTCCAGAACAAAGCAAAGGGCAAATAAACCTAAAACCTCTGTTGTTAAAAGGAAGTTGATTGTTGATGAAATGGAAGTGGCTAAGGTTGAACAGCCAAAAAAGACAGAGAGTGCAAGTCAAGCATCTGAAAGTGGCCAATACAAAGAGATTCAAGTGTTCAAGTCAATGCCAAGAAATTTCATTCCAATCAAAACTATAGGATTGATAGTTGTCAAGGGTCAAAGGAAAAGAGATGTGGATCTTCTTCACACTGAATATGGAGATGGTTCACAATCATTCTTTACTTTTTCTCAAGTCTTAGATCAGGACTATGCAACTTTGAGGAAGATCTATACTCTACTGAACAGGAAATACTATCTAACCAATGAGCTTGCACAAGACATTTTACAAAAAATGAAGGACATGAAAGAGGCACCTGTTCAGGAAGAAAGATATGACAAAATTAAGATATGGAATCTTGAAGGGAGAAAGGTCTTACATGAGCCTTTCCATATGATGATCTACAAGAATAGAGATGGCAATGAAAAGTGCATTGATATATGTCAAGAGATTGACAAATTATCTAACCTGGAACTTAATCACTTGGCATGCCAATTGGACTATAGAGTTGAGGATGAGAAGATTCTGAAGGTATCTCTATACAGCAAGATGAAGGAGAATGAAGACAAGATGAATGAGTCAAGGAGTAGAAGGAGAATATTGTTAGGAATTATGAGATTTGTTGATAACAAATTCTTTAGAATTACAATATAGATTTCAATTTTATGTTACTGGTCAATGGATATGTGTCTTAAAAATATTCATTGACTAGGTAACCAATTATCAGTTAAAATTATTGTTCATCAATTGATAAATTGGATTGTAGCAGTTGATTCAGAGTTCTTACTATTATCAATTGATTGCAATTCATCAATGGATGACCATGTATTACTCAATTGATATCTATTGACTTCAATTGATAGCTCATCAACGGATGTGAAGATAGGCTGATAAAATGTAAATATTCTAAGTCAGAATTCTCATAAGTGAATTGATCAACGGATAAAAAGGTCAATGGATATGGATACTGTTCGATGGATAAAAGTCAACAAAAGTTCAATCAATGGATCACCAACGGAAGAATACATGAAGACAGTCAATGGATAAAAGCATCGATGGATACTCAAATATCCATTTATACATGAATTGATCAATGAATAACACATCTATCGAAGGATAACAAAGAAGGATAGATTGATAAGCTTCACAACAATTATCAGTTGATCAGGATTTCCCAAAATGGTTAAAGATAAATGGAATGAAATCTTTGCAGAAACTGAAATCAATGGAAGACAGTCATGTTATGATTGTGAAGACTTTCGAAGGAACACAACGTTCAAGAAGAAGATCAAGACAAAGACTTTTTCAGAACAAAATAAAGTTCAAAGAAGACTGTGAAAAGAAGCTACATTCTATTTTAGTGTAAACATTATAAAATCTATTTTAAATACATTAATCAGTCAATAGAAAATAGATGTAGAATATGAACTACTATATATAGTTCAGTGGTTCATAGTAGCATGTGTGGAAAAATATAACTGAACAAGAAAAGCTTAGGAATTATAGGAATAATCTTGTATTGCTTTTCTTTGTTCAAATTTTCATATTTGTAAGCATCTTGGTTTCTAGACCAAGGTTTATTGAAAGCAAAAAATATTCACTAGTGGAAAATCAATCAACTAGTAATTTTAAAAGATTTGTTTTATTTTCAAGTATTTTAAGTTTAATTCTACTTTACAAAGTTCCCTTAGCAATCTTTATTTCTAAACACTCAACCAATTGAAGTACAAACTTGAATCCACAAGAATTTCTCAAAATTCTCAAGTTTGTATTCAACTCCCCTTCTACAAACTTGTACTAAGGGAAAATAGACACCAGTTTTAGTGATGAATTTACAAAAGTTTTTATTGAGCTTATTTCATCTGCTACATCTCAATATTCATATGGCATTCCTTCTCCAGTTCAACCACCATCTGACTCTGCCTCTAGTTCAGGTTCTTTAGTTTATGATATTACAAGTGATTCTACTATACTCCATATGCCTCTAAGAGAGTCCACTAGAGCTCACAAATCTCATTTTTACTTGAAATCTTATCACTGCAATACCGTGTCTTCCCCAAGTCATTAGTGCAATTTGGTTCACACTCCTAATATTGATATATGCACTATTAAATAACCCACTAGCTATACGGAAGCAACTTCTAATCCTCTTTGGGTTGCTGCTATGAAGTCTGAACTTCAAGCTCTACATTCTAATCATACTTGGGAGTTTGTATCTTTGCTTAAAAGAAAGAAGGCTATAGGTTCTAAATAGGTTTTTAAGGTCAAACTCAAATCTGATGGCAGTCTAGAACGATGCAAGGCCAGAATTGTCACCGAAGTTTCAATAAAAAATATGGGATTGACTATGATGAGAATTTTTTACCCATTGTCAAAATGAGTACAGTTAGGATCTTGTTGTCTTTAGCTGTTAACAGACATTGTCATTTACATCAGTTGGATGTCAATAATGCATTCTTACATGGTCATCTCAAGGAGGTGGTCTACATGAAGGTTCTAGAAGGCATTGACAATCATTCTAATTTGTTCTGTTTTATTAAAAAGTCAATATATGGTCTGAAACAGGCTCCAAGAGAGTGGCATTCTAAGTTGGTTGAGGAACCTCTAAGAACGATTATAGCCTATTTCTCAAGAAGTCAGGTGATAAAATTTTTATTACAGCTGTTTATGTAGATGATGTACGGTGATGATTCTTTAGCCATTCAAGAGCTCAAGTCTCACTTGAATGACAAATTTGGTATCAAAGATCTTGGCTTGTTGCATTACTTTCTAGATAAATTGAGGTTACTCATACTTCTACTGGTATTATCTTATGCTAGCAAAAGTTTGCTTAAGAGGTTCTTCATGCCTCGGGTTTTGAATTGTCTTCCCCACCCTGTATTCTTCTTCCTATGCATTTGAAGCTTTGTCAGGATGAGGGTGAGCTTCTATCTAATCCTGAACACTATAGGTCCTTGGTTGGTAAGTTAAATTACCTTAATAATACCATACCTGACTTGTCCTACGTGGTTCAAACTCTCAGTTAGTATATGCACGCTCCAAGAACTCCACATCTTTTTGCCCTTCATCATACATTGAGATACTTGGTTGCAACTATCATGCAGGGCATTTTACTTCATGCTTCAGATACGCTTACTTTACAAGCATTTTCGGATGCAGATTAGGCTTCTAGCATTGATTCTCGTCGTTCTGTTACTAGTTACATTTTGTTGTTTGGTAAATCTCCTATTACATGGAAATCAAATAAGTAGGGTACCATTTCTCGTTCCTCAGCCGAAGCTGAGTATCGTGCCATGGCTTCTGCTGCTACATAAGTCACTTGGGTAGTTCGTTTACACTATGATAACCAGTCTGCATTGCATATTGCCAAGAACCCTGTCTTTCATGAGCGGACAAAACATATTGAACTTGACTGCCACTTCACTCATGACAAGGTTCTTGAAGGGTTACTACAACTTACTTACTTACTTACCTACTCGTTCTCAACTGACTGATGTTCTCACAAAGATTGCACTGTCTTCTTACTTCAGTTCTTTGTTGTCCAAGTTGGGGATGTTCCCACCTCCCAACTTGAGGGGGGCTATTGAATAATTATGTTTTCTTTTATTTCTCATTGCCATCTCAGCTTGATTAGCTGGTAGTTAGTTACAACAACTAGCTAGAGTAGTAGTATATAAAACAGTATCTTGTACTTTCTTAATAACGAAGCAATCCTAATCTTCTTCTACACATTTCTACATACTGTAACTATCTCTTCTACATAATGTATCTACATATTGTGTTTGTGTGCATAACAATGGAGATCACCTGAATTAACACCTAGCTATATCTATTAAATTATAACTTTAGAGGTTTCAACAATAACAGCATGAAAAAAAATTACAAGATCAAATACTTGCGCAAATTAATACCTAGATGTGCATATTACATGTTAAAATAAGCATCAGACCTGTTGCAGGTAGTAATTAATTTTTTTTTATGTTGAAAAAGATTTTATTTATTTTTTATTATTTTTTAAATGGAAATATGATAAGTATTAGAATAATAGTATTAATTAGAAATAGTATTTATGGAATGTTTATGGTTGTTAATGTCAGTAATTGTAACTGTTAGTACATAGATAATATATTATACATACACATAGAGAATACAAAAGAGAATCAGAAAGAAAAAGAAAAAGAACTGACTAAGGATAGAAAAGAAGAACGACTGCAGAGTAGGTTGTGAGCCATTAAGATTACTCTTTGAATCGGTAATCACCTGCTCCTATGTGTGTGTGTGTGTGTAGGTACGCATATGATAATATGTATAAGTGATCCCTTACATGTATATAAAGTGATTACTATCAAAACCCCTATTTATTGTATAATCTATGTGTATATGATTTTGTATGAGTCTCTACATGATATTGTATAAATATTTACATGGGTTATTGTTTTGAATTGTGTGGATATATGTTTATATATAGATAATTTTGATTATCGGATCTAGTTAACGGTTTTAGTTTTCGGATCATCGTATGTATATTCTGTAGTGCTTTGTGTCCTTGTTGAGTTCTTACAAAATTTGTATTTAATTCGTTATTTATCATATTGTCGTGATTTTACTGTCCTTGGAAAGATATTTTAATTATCTAAAACTTTTATTCTTTGAGATTTCTGAAATTCGGCATTTAAGAATGTCAAAATCTACTGTTTATAAAATTTGTTCGTGTTAAAATGAGTTGCTGTGTTACAACTTTGAAAATTCATATTAAATTGATTCTTCATCTAAAAATTATGCATAATATCATTCTGGAAAGGTATTTTCAAAATCTACATCTCTCGTTTACATCCTGTTAACAAACGTGATATTTAGGTCCAAAACATTAAAATACAGGTCTGACTATGGGCTGATTCTGCTCTGGAAGCCCGTGTTTATTTATTTTCTGTATTATTACTTGTCTATTTTTCACTAATTTTACCATTCTGGAAATATCTCTGAATTTTCTACAATTATCTTGTTTTGGGTTTTTCTATATAAGTTTATCTTTGTAGAGTAAATTGACATTTTTCCGGACTGCTGAAGTCTGAAATTATTTAAATGGTCCAGTTTGTATGATATTTGAGTTGGGTAACCTTAGAGCTAGTTATTTTCAGATATTATAAGTTTTCGATGTAGTAACTGAAGTGTAAATTAACTTGTAAGAGTCTAATTATGATTTTATTTGCAGGGTACAATATCGGTATCGAGGTAAGTGACTTTTCACTGTACTTTCATGTTCAGAAAAATGTTATTACCTCAACTTGTTTTAAAGAGCATGTTATTGTTTATTGTTCAAAGATTTACTGTGATTATGAGTTTCTTTTTTAGAAGCGTTTTTAATATATTTCAGGTTCTGCAAATGACACGAATAAAGGGACTTAAGCATGCTATATAGTTGGAATTGTTATTTCACATTAGATTTCTTTTGTTTAGCATGCTACATAGTTGGATTGTTTATTTCGCATTCAGACTTTTATTTTCGAATGGGAGTTGCATCTCCAATATTAGTAGTTTACATTTTGAATTGACTTTTTGTGTTTAGATTTTAAGGATATCAAGATTGTTGAATTTAAATTTGAATTATAATATTTTAGTATACACTTACAAAGGAAATGACAAAGACAGCTTTCGCACATCAATACATCATTATGTATAGCATAATGCAAAGAGTGGCCTGAATTAATAGTTCTCTATATATTACTCCTTTTTTGCTATGAACAATGTCTTATGCACAGGTACTTATTAGATTTAGTTTACTAGCCTAGGGTAACTAATCATGAAGTACTATTGTCATCGTCTCCTAGGCAAACATCCAGTTTCACTCTCTTTGTACAATGATTGTAAAATCTTAGAATATAGTTTGCACAATTATCTGCTATTATGTCAAGTTAAGAACAATATCATTGTTGTGAAAAGTTATACAGTACTTAAGCACAATATAGATAATAGATCAAACAAGATTCATATAAAAGTTATAATTTAGGATTAAAATTCAATATGAAACTCTTCTTATCATTATCATTTTGTATAAGAAAAGAACTTTGATCTTATGAGACAGAGTAATTTACACACAAAGTAGAATTCTTTAACTGATCAGAATCAGAAAAATAAACAATCACAGACACCCCAAGCCAAACTTCAATAATTTTCAAAGAAATATATTCAAGAAAACTCACTTGAAAGAAGAAAAGGAGGTGGAGACTAAATCGTGTTTTCTTATATAAATAGCATATTAGACTTATTTCAATTATTCGATACCCAAATAAACAAGTGTGGATGCCAAAGACCTCCAACTGTTACCAACTCAACAAGAAGTGTCGATATCAAAACGCAGAAACAAATCTGAATGAACCACACTCGTAATCTGGTCCTCCGAATCAGCTGACCTGAGAACTTATCACACTTTATCTCTAAACTCTCATGTCTAACTTCCATTTCTTTCCCCTACCTCATTCCAAGTGTAACATACCCCATATATACCACTCTATATTTCACAATAGATATAGTCACAAAATGATCACAATTCACCAAATCATGGGATTTCGAGGGCAAATTCGTGGCTTCGCAAGCCTTCGGGCTTTCAACCGTGGGCGACCTGCGGACACGAATGCAACAAAATTGGGGCCCTAAAATAACGCATGATAATTTATGCAATTGTGTAGCACACAGGTTTTCTCCCACTATATATTCATCTTATTCGGTGATACTGGAGATAGAGAACTTGGGAAGAGAATGATATACAAATTCCAATGATCTGCAACTTCAAAGTCCGGGAGTTATTGTACATCAACTTCAACTTCTAGCTCACCATTCAGGAGTGTACTTGTCCACATTCATCTGATAGATATTCATGCTTGAATGCTCAATATGTTCTAGGGATATCCTATTGTTAGGTCATTAACTTGTCCATCCCTAATATGATCAAGTCTCGTCACTAGTGTTTACTGTTTGATCTTGAAAGTCCCAAAGATTTTGTTTCCATCATCATCGATACCTTCTACTTGATAGTTGTTAGTAATTGTGCCCTAGAGACAATTACTTTTATATTTTAAGGAAAATATTTTATTATGTAAGGATTATATTTTATTGATTATTATTTATTTATTATATTTTATTTACTGCATAATAAATTGAAAGCATAACAAATGTCTTTGGAATTTTGATACCTATTATATATTTTAAAGTATGTGACTTAAAAATGAGATTATATGAATAATATCTTATTCCTAAAATTCCATAGTCGAGTATTATTATATAAGGACAATAATAATGCAATAAGACTAGTATGTTTGTTGACAGATGACCACATCTCATTGGTCATATGTATGGTGATACTAAAATCAAGAACATAAGTGCATGTCTCAAAAAATGACACTGGAACGACCCGTCGTGAGATTCTACATATTAATAAGTGTCATAAGAAATTCTCACTGTGATAATGATGTAATGATCTTCTGACTTGAAATCATTATATTTCTATACAAAAATTAATATACTTTGATTACAATAAAAGTTACCTTTAACCGGTNATGATAAAAGTGGACATTGGGTATACTATGAATCGTATAAGAAATATGAATGATAGATAAATGATTTAACCTTCCTATTTAGGAGTGATATTATTGGACTCTTGATTGAGTGAAACTATAAAATGCATGGCCCTGCTCAAATATTGATTTGTTTAATAGTCTACTCATTGATCAAGGAAACCCGGATTAAATGTTG